>APFE030952610.1:7360-180704 GCA_000404065.3 Pinus taeda | reverse complement strand
AAATGAATGGTCGGCTTCTCCGCCCAAGTGGCCATGGGCCTGGCCCCTGTGCGAGCGGGGAGCTGTGTTCAACTCCTCCGATCGCCCAGGAGCTAGGCCTTACGGCCTCCTAGATTCCCTGCTTAGGAGGTCGCGGGGCTTGGCCCCTTGGCGGGGCGGAAGAGCTGAACAACTCCCTCGCATGCCCAGGGGCCAGGCCTGTGACCGCTTGGGCAAGGAGGCCGATTCCCAGAATTAGTCTCCCTACCCAGGAGGCCGCAGGGCCTATCTTTGCCCATGAGCAAGGCCCCACAACGTCCTGGGCAGGGAGGTCGATTCCCAGAATCAACCTTCCCGACCAAGGGCCAAGTCCCACAACCACCTAGGCGAGGAGGCCAGACCAATCATATGTTTTATTTAATTTATTTAATTTGTTCCTTTTAAAGTTTTTTGTGGGTTAAATTTTTAAATTTAAATTCAAATTATTTTTTTTTTTTTAATTTTCTTTTAATTTTTAAATTTTAATTATTATTTTTTAAACTTTAACTTTTCAATTATAATTATTTAAAATATATATTTTAATATATATTTTTTTAATTATGTTGTTTTTTATTTTTTATTTTTAACTTTTAAAAAAATGATTTTGATGTTTTTTTTTTTTTTAATTATTTACATTTTTTTTATTTATTTCTTGATATTTTTTATTTTATTTATTTATTTATTTTTAATTTTAATGTTTACATGTTAATTTTTTTTTCTTTTACATTTTTATGAGTTTTTTTCTTTTTTCTTCTTTTTTATATTTGTTTTTTTGTTCTGTTTTTATTTATTTTTATGTTCTATTATGAACATGAAAATCACCAATACCTAATAGATAAGAAAGTTTAAAGTGTTAAAAATAAGCTTACTTGATACATAAAAAAATTTAAGTGTAAAAAATAAGCCCTAAAAAATGTGTTGATGCTGCATCAACACTTTTCAAAATTAGCATCAAAATGACTAGCAGTTTAAAAACAATGTTCATACTTGATACATAAGAAAATTTAAAAATTAGCATGAAAATCACTAACATTTTAAAAACAATGTTCGTACTTGATACATAAGAAAATTTAAAAATTAGCATGAAAATCACTAAAATTTTAAAAACAATGTTCATACTTGATACATAAGAAAATTTAAAGTGCCAAATATATGCTAAAAAAAGGCGTATTATGAATCACCAATTTTCAAAATCAGGTGATTTTTTGCTACCTCAAAAAAACAGTACTAGCTAATTTTCTCGTTTGATCGGTAACTGTGTTTTGACCTGTTGACAATGGTGGACCCGCAAACATGTTAAGGGATCTCCTGAGTAAGAAGTCCCAACTTGATTTCAGACTGTTTGGTGTAGGAGTCCCAGCAGTGGGGCTACAATATCGCCTTGACTGCAGTTGCGCACAGAGGCAAGTAAGATGTCCTTGTTGGTAGTAAGGGTGTGACATATGCAGCAAGTCAAGGAAGGTGCATGAGTGGTTCTAACAAACGAGGGTGATGTGAGTGTGCCCCTTGAAAACCTGTGAAAGCACGGAGTTAAGAAGGGAACACACGAGCAAAGATGCATCACAAACTAGAAGGCAAGTAAGCTAGCAATCCAACGTGATGGTTAAACCAACAACACATTTCAGTAAGATTCATACATACATACATAGGAAAACCATAAATGCATGCGTAACCAAATAGAGAAATATATCATTTAGAGTAAACAATATAGTTGAAATGCAATACGACATATGCATGAAACATGTTGGCTCTGTTATATTAAGAATCGAAAGTTCCAACCTACTCCTCCAAAGAGATATACTAGCTCTGCACAGTGGATTAGCAAAGGCTTGTTACAATACTCTCCAAACTTTCTCTAAGATACTCTTATCAGAAGCTTCGCTGACCAAAATCTTATACAATCAGTTATGAGGTACTATAAATAAAAAAGGGTGGGGTGGCCCTTAACATTCCCCTTCGTGATTGTTCATCTACCCTCATGACTCTTCATCTACTCTATGACTGTTACATCCAACTATCGACACTTGAACTTCCACTTGACAAGACGTTACATACAATCTACACATGTACCTATGTGAGACAAAATATACTTGAGCAAGCCATGCAAGAAATCAATATAACTCGAACAACTATGGGAAGACCAACTCTTCAACATCCTCATCGTGGTCGATGGTGGCGAACTGATGCCAAGCTTGGTAGCCCATGATGGTGTCTGTGTACTCTGTGGTGACATCTTTCTGGAAATGAGCTCTTGCCTCCATCGCATCTGGGTACACTGCTCGAGCTCCTCTGTCCAACTCGTCTGATAACATGCGCATCATTGTCTTGAGTGCGGCCAGACTAGTGACATATTGATGCATGGTGTTTGCATTGATCACCAAGTCTGCGCTGGTGGTTATGCGCATCAACTCGTCAAAATACGAGTCAAGATCCAGTCAGATTTGTGCTTTTGTCTTTGCCTCGGTGAGTGTCCCAATAGATGGAATCACATGTGCGCACACAACAACATCCATACTCCTAAATACTCGTGCATGGGAAGCCTGCAAACTAGTGATGAGTTGTGGCAAATCTTCATAGTTCCGGATTCGACTCTGGTTGCATGCCATAATATCGAGTGCTTTAGGCTTCATCATCTTGTGCAAGTGTAACGGGGCTCCCTTGTATCTAATTTTCCATGTTTGCATGTAATCAGAAACAGTATGCATGTTTGACAAAATACATGCTCTCTTTGCACATCATTGATACCAACCATTGAGATGGAAAACTGCCTTATGCATGGTACCAAACTTGGAATACAACGCTTGCATGATTGTCTCAAGGGACAGTACTTCATCCAGTGTTTATTTCTTCAACTTTGTTTGGGTGGATGTTGTAACCAGTTCTCCTCCTTGGTTGGTCGTCTATAACTCCTTAGCCATTCACTTGTTTTCTGCTATCAAGAAGCGAACACTCAAGCTAGTGGCTTCGGCATATGCTCTGATAGTATCAGCTAATGTTGTTGGATGCTTTCACACGTCAGACACGATCACTTGTTTCTCAAACTGCGCAAGAGATGTGTTGTCATTTGGAGTAGACACTCCGCGAGATTGCACAACTCTATGTTGCGACTCATTAAATGATATGTTGTGCATTTCTCCTTCTGGGTTGTGTCCAAGGATCTCAATGTCTCCTTGGTCGCTTAGGACTTGCTCTACTTCTAGATCCAGTGAAACTGGTAGGTCGACCTCTTAGTGGTAAGGCATGAAGTCAATGTCTTGTTCTAACTCTTGTTGCTCCATATCCGTATCCATCTTCTCAAGTGCTTGTTCAATCTCTTGAGAAAAGTCTTGCACCTGCTACTGCTCACCCTGCCTGCTTGGTGTCAACTTTTTGGATGATTCTATTACATGTATGGGCACAGTTTCATCTATCTGTACATGTTGCACCCCCTGTTGTACCTATTCTTGTTGTGCTTCCTTCTCCTATCTACGCAGCTCATGTTCCTTCCAAAGTTTCTCCTTCAATTCATGCAACTCCTTCATTGTTTCCTCCATTCTCTGTTTTCTCTCTGCCTTTGCACGTTCCTCTTGTCATGTTGTTGCCTCTTCACCTTTATTTCCATAGCTGCTTTCTGTACAAATGGGTCTGCTTTGAACTTGCAGCTTTGTTTTGCTTCCGTGTTTTCGACAATCTTCCTCTTGCCTTTGTTGCACACCGATATATTTACCTCTGTTGTTGGTTCTCTCTTGGAGACTGCTTCGCTAACCATTCCACAGCAATGTCGACTGGTTCATTGGGCCTAGAGATGTTGTACCAATATCTCCATGGGTCTTCCTCTGCCCAGTGACATGCCCCGTGGATCCACCGAAATTGTACTCTCAAGCAGTGATCTTTCACAAAACAATGTGGGTCATACGGATTGAAGCTTCGGACGTCGAAAGGATATTTCTTGATCTCCTCTGCTTCGACATCTGCATGCTTGAAATTTCGTGTCTCGTATAACCCGATCCATAATGGAAGAGTAGGCCAAGGTGCCTTCTTCTTTCAGTGTAGTCTAGGTGACAGTCCTGTCGAGATGTGGTATGATACTTCTTGTATGACGAGCTTGTCCATGGAAAACTTCGGCAAAACATGCGGAGGCTTCTCCGCACTATCATCTGTATGAAGATGTCGGATGGTGAGGCATACCAATTCGTTATATCATTCAGTGCCTCCATTGTTACCTTCAACATGCGAGGTGGATCCTGAGCAAATATCATCTTGTACATTGGGTTGAAAAAATTATTTGAAAGTTGTGTAATAACTCCTCTGAAGCTGCATTCAAACAAAATTTTACAATAAGTATTCACAAATGTTTCTGCCGATGTCCATGCCCACTTCAAGCCTGAGAACTCCTGACGGGCACAAACTGCATCCAATATGTAAGCGGACATGTAGATTTATGCTTGCTAACCTTTGGGTGGATGTCGAGCTCTTGTTACCTGTTCCTTCAGCCTATGGGCCAACATGTCGGGCTAGTTCCATGCTTTTCCTTCACTGGCCAGTTGGTCCAATGCGATCACCCAACTTTGCGGGAAGGTCTTTGTGCTTGCTTGGCCACACAAGCAACATGCAAAGATGATCAAGTATTGATACGCCTTCTGTAGTATCTTTGTCTTGTAAATCTGGTTGGGTGTCATCCGGAATTTGGCCGGCTCTTTCACCAAGTTCTTCAAGATATCCATGGAGTTGGCATTGTTGTTGGGTATGCTGAAGGGTGTCTCCATGGTGATCATTGGCTTCGACATATGATACATTTGCCAATAATCATGTGCCCTAAAGGTAGCAATCTTCGTCCCTCTGACACTGCTCAATGTCACTATCTTAGGATCAGTGTGTGAGACGATCCAATGTATCTTGTATGTGCATGGGAACGTAGGATACCTGCATGAAATCTGGTACAAACCAGACTTGTGAATGTTCGCATAAACTTGGCAATCTTCGAGGTCTTCCCCAAATGTGCCTAAGAATGCATCATTGACCTCTTTCCATTTTAGCTTGATGTATTTGTCTACGATTAGCTTGGTGTCTTCGTAGATTGGAAAACTCGTAGACATTCGCTCAATTGTTGCTCCATTTGTGCTTCCACTAGTGTCCTTTGATCCTGCTCTTTCGGAGGTCATTGATCCTAAACTACTGAGAGATGCACGAACACCTGCTAGATCTGGAGACATGGTGACATGCATGGCAAAAAATCTATCAATTAAAACCACAGAAAACTTGAGGAATGACATGAAACATACCCGGGGATTGACTGGCAAAGGGTTGTGTAATTTTCACTGGGAGGCTGGGAGACTAGCTACTGGAACTACGTAAAAGGAAGTTCGGGGCTATGTGGAGGATGGATGATTGCTGGAATTGCGCAATGCACAATCTAGAATGATTTGTTGGGTACTGGGATTGTGCAATGCACAATTCAAAATGATCTGTTGGGTTCTGGGATTGCGCAATGTGTAATTCCAGCTGGAAAGTGTTGCAGGCCTAAGGACTGCATTATGCAATTTTCTGGGCCAATAGTCACTACCTCTCAGAATTGCGCAAGGAAAGACCGAAGGACAAACACTGGCCAGAAATGCACATTTTCTGGGAGGAAGGCAGATCCTTCCCTCTCAGAATTACGCAATGTTGTCTTAGTGAGGCAAAGTCCGGGCCAAGTCTTCCCAGAGCTGCTGACATGCAACTGAAAGTAAATGAATATGTGAATGCACGGCGATACTAAGTGTAAGCAGAGGTTAATGATCATGCATGCAAACAGTGAATGAAAAATTTAGATAATGAAACAACATGCATGTGTGTGAGACGAGTCATCGAATCAGCAATCGTTCATGCAAAACAGTGTCATGCATGCGATAATAGTGAGATTCTATCGAAAATTGAAACAGTGCTTGTACGAGATAATATGCATGTAAATGACAACAAGCACTCACAGAAATCAAGCAGAAAACACTCACATAAGCCAAAACACAAAAAGCGACAAAAATGTTGCACAAGATAAGTTAAGTGAACTTACCCAGAAATAGTTGAGTTGGATGTGTCGAAGACTCTTGGATGTTATGTGGGATGTTAGAGCTCCAAGATCGATGTGAAGAATGAGCTCTGAAGCATCTAATAAATAAGTTTGAGGCTCATGACACGCATGCCACAAATCTAGGAAAAAACGACACTTGCAAGAAAGTTTCTAAAACGATCTTTGCATGTAACCTCGTGCTACTAAAAATAGATCCCTAAAATCTAGGGATTCTTTTTGCATGTTGCTTTTGTTATTTCAGGAAAAAGTATCCCTTGTATGTAAGTCAAGTCTTCTCGTTCCCGGGTGGAACCGGTCAACTCGAAGGCACATGCAACAACTTGCTTAACTAAAGGGAAATTTTGTGCATTTTCTGGGAGGAAGTTGGGTTGGTTGTCCAAAGGGATTACGCAATTTATAGGTGGAGTAGCTGACTGCTACCCAGAATTGCGCAATTTCTAAGCTGAGCAGTCCTGCCAGGCCAGATTGAGCAATTTTCAATGGGAAGGTTTACTGACAAGATTGCATAGTTTCTGAGCCTAGCAGGTTGCCAATTAGATTTGCACAATTTCTAGAGGGAAGGCTAGTTCCTCTCCATAATTGTGCAATATCTTGAGGGAGTTTCTTAGCCAACAGCTAAACCAAGTCCGGAGTAACAACGTGTGAGGGGAGTGCAGAAAGCTACCATGCAAAGGCTATCATTCTGCTTGAAAACCATTGAAGCTCATGTATTTGACATCGCAAGACATGCTACTGAGGATGGTTGGTAGGGAGGCTCCAAAACAAAGCTAGGGAAAAATTTTGGAGGGTGGTTGTAGCCGCTACAACACTTGGCGACACACTGGTAGAAATACAGCTCTCTGAATGGACCTTGTTTGTGAAAAGCAAGTCTAACACCTCTAGAAGTATTGTTCAATTCTCTGTTCATCTTGGTTTCCGCGCTTGCTTTATTGTAAGACCTAGCATCTGCCAATCTCTTGGTTGGTTGACGCACATTACAAGCCAAGACAACACAACTGTTTCAAATGGGGATGAGGGGTATATTTTTGCACAAGCAGTATAGTTGTCAAAGTTTTAGTTTCATCTCTGGTGTTGCTCTACTGCCAGCAGGCCTGGACAGTACCTGGCGGAGTCACGCAAGAACACAAGCATCGCTCTGCTGCCAGCGAATATGGTCAGTACCCTGGCAGAGTTACTTGCATCACCTCTTTGCACAAGAACCCTTTCTCTTCTTTCGCCTTATTTATTTTCATTTTTCCAAAGTTTTCCACTTTTCATTTTTTCATTTTCACAACTGTGAATAACACTTATTCATTTTAGAGGTAGAAGAGGGATCCTGACTTATTGAGAGTAGAAGAGGTTATTCCTTCATAGATGTGGTTTATGTATACCTCTAATGTGCTTGTTAAGGTTTCCCCCTTCACCTTATTCTACGTGACTAAGTTGACAAGGATTAACCCAAAAACAACCGACTAAAGTAGATGACACTAGTTAGCACGCAAGTGTTGTGTTTTCACCAAGGATCACTTTAAACAATACTTATTTTCCATCGATATATCATGCACTGAAGATAAGAAGTTCTTCATAGAGAGGCAGGATGACAGATAACCAAGTATTGATAACTACACAAGTCCTCTTGTACTTTACCCAACTTGTTTCAAGAGTTGCGCACGATCTCATGTGAAACTAACCTTTAAACATAAAAAAGAAAATGAATAACAAAACAAAGCTGAAGCGGAAGTAAATGCAAAAGAGAAGGGAGTAAGCACACAAGCAAGTAAACAAACAAGCAACTAAAACATGTAAGCAAACAAGCATGCAAGCAAACACTACTCCTACGCCTAAGCTAACAGTGCATGGGTCTGATCACGTAAAGGGATACTTCCAATGCATCCACCTGTGCATTGGTCGACCCATGTTGGTGAAGGCATGGTTTGCGAACAACACAGTTGTGCAAACCAACAAACATGAAAGATATAATAATGAAGACAAACACACTCCAAGTTTAAATGTGTCCACAGAACATATGTGAGTGCAAGTGCATGACATGCAGTTCTTGGACTTATCATGGTTTTGTGCGACACTACGTGCAACTGTTAAATAGACACATACTCTTGACTATGACATGCAAACAAACTAACGAAACAAAGACAACTTGTGTCGTGCATGTGTGCTTGCTATGTAAGATTCCTCCAATGCATGAGCAATGGGATTGTGTAGTTCGCGTGGAGGAAGCATGATCTATGTGTGAGATTGATCTTCAATGCATACAAACGAGTGATGAGGAGCCTCAAGTGTTTCAACAATTTCCTGATCAGAAGTGAAACCAACCTCAAGACAACGAGGACCTAACATAACCATAAACTCGGGTTGAAGTGCCTTGACAGTTTGTGGGGTTTTGACTTCGTCGATAGATAGATCATCATAAACAAGTGGCTTCGAAAAAACAACTACGATAAAATCATCATCGTGATCGAATACAGGAGTAAATAGATCACAACAACTACGATTAGCAAAATCAATGATTTCATCGACATCCACATGATCTGATGAATCAAAGATAGGGGTAGATGAGAAGAGGAAAAATTCACCCTCTATATTTTTGGAAAAAGCAGATGAAAATTCGAGTGGATTTTCAATGATTAATTTATCCTCTCAGTTGTCAGATGATGGACTGACATCCGGTGTGTTCTGTGAATGATCAACAATGGGTGCATCCGAGGACAAAGATACACATGTGAAACCATGGATGGCAGATTCACCAAAGATGTAAGGAAAACACAGAGGAGGCTCAGACAGAAGGAATTCATCCTTTGCCGAGTGTTGATGCTCAAGCTCAGAGTCATACCCTTCATGAATGACAGTGCATGTTGGTTGTGCAACACCAGCTCCGTCGATGGCTTGATCCTCATTCATAACAAGTGTAGAGTTCGGAATGGAAGAACACAAGAGAGTGTCATCTTAAGGATCATCCAAGTACGAAGATAGAGGTTGAGGTAAAACAGTCATGTGACAACCCATGGGATTCACAACCAAATCTGCACGAAAATTGAGAGAAGTGATTTTGGGAGGATGTCACAGTTGAACGGACGTGTGTGACTATTCTCCCACATCACTCTACAGTGGTGGTGCTATTTGATGACGGGACAACAAATAGTCACTTGTGACAACGACCGTGTCCGTCTGTGATTGCACGGCTCCATCACTGAAGTGCGCTGAGTGAGGCTTGGGCTAGAACTTCTTCTTGGGATGGAATGATTTGTTATGACAATATTCGAATCTATCCCAAAGATATGGAAATTTCATCTGACTTTTCGGAGCTTCAAACTGCAAGTCACATAAGTGTTACCAAAAATCAATAGGTAATTCATGTGGAGCCTTCCGTTGTTGTAACAGTTTTTGGTCAAGATGTTCTGGATCAAAATGATGGAAAGTAGATTCAATAATATCACAAAACTGGTCAAGTGAGTGCACGCTACTAGCTGGAAGACTATAGCACCACCATTGTGGGGATTCATGAAGTGTGTATCCAAGTAGCAGGCTAGCCTCTTCATCAGAACATTCATCTGCCTTGTCAGGCATGGAAAAGAAGTCTTGTAAGAACACGAGCCAGGTCACTTCACCTTCACCATCATACGTGAATATAGACAAGAGATAAAAAAAACTCTCTAGTGATGTCGAGAGGTTCAACGTGCGAAAAACATCATGGAGGGGTGAGTGTGACATAATCCATGATAGATTTGCAAAGGTTCAAAACAGGATGATAGGACACAGCTTGTGATCTGTCCCTCCTTCTAGCACCAGAAATGTTGACGGTGCTGGACCCACCAACATGTCAGGGGATCTCCCCAGTAAGAAGTCCCAACTAGACCTCGGACCATTTTGTGTAGGAGTCAAAGCAGTGGGTTGTACGATATCGCCTTGACTACAGTTGCACACAGAGGAAAGTAATATGTCCCTGTTAATATCAAGGGTGTGACATATGCAGTAAGTCAAGAAAGGTGCATGAGTAGTTTTAACACATGGAGGGTGATGTGAGTGCGCCCAATGGAAACCTGTGAAAGAACAGAGTTAAGAAGGGAACACATGAGAAAATATGCATCACAAACTAGAAGGCGAGTAAGCTAGCAATCGAAAGTGATGGTTAAACCAAGAACACATTTCAGTAAGATTCATACATACTTACATAGGAAAGCCATACATGCATGCATAAGCAAACAGATACATATATCATTTAGAGTAAACAAGATAGCTAAAATACAATAAGACATATGCATGAAACGTGTTGGCTCTGTTATATTAAGAAGTGAAAGTTCCAGTCATACAATACAACCATGACCAACCACTAGTTCCGATAGCAGAACGTTATAGTCACTGTCGCTTGCACCTCCAAAGAGATATACTAGATCTGCATAGTGGAGAAGCCAAGACTCGTTACAATACTCTCCAAGCTTTGTCTAAGATACTCCTATTGAAATATTCGTTGACCAAAATCCTATACAATGAGTTATGAGGTACTATAAATAGCAAAGGGTGGGGTGACCCTTGACATTCCCTTTTTGTGATTGTTCATCTACCCTCATGACTCTTCATCTACTCTATGATTGTTACATCCAACTATCGACACTTGAACTTCCACTTGACAAGACATTACATACAATCTGCACATCTACCCATGTGAGAAAAAAAAGGCTTAAGCAAACCATCCAATACATTACCATGACTCGGACAACGGTGGGAAGACCAACTCTTCGACATCCTCATGGTGGTCGATGGTGGCAAGCTGATGCCAAGCTTGGTAGTCCCTAATGGTGTCCATGTACTCTGTGGTGACATATTTCTAGAAATGAACTCTTGTGTCCATCGCATTTGAGTACACTACTCGGGCTCCTCAATCCAACTCGTCTGATAACATGTGCATCATTGTCTTGATTGCGGTTGGACCAACAACATACTGATGCATGGTGTCTGCACTGATCACCAAGTCTATGCTGGTGGCTATGCGGATCAACTCATCAAAGTACGACTCAAGCTCTTGTCAAATTTGTGCCTTTGTCTTTACCTCAGTGAGTGTCCCAATAGATGGGATCGCATGTGCACACACTACAGCATCCATACTCCTGAATATTCGTGCATGGGAAGCCTGCAAACTAGTGATGAGCTGCGAGAGATCTTCATAGTTCTGGATCTAACTTTGGATGCATGCCTTAAGCTCGACTACTCTAGGCTTCATCATCTTGGGCAAGTGTAATAGGGCTCCCTTATATCTCATTGTCCATGTTTTCCTGTAATCAATAGTAGTATGCACATTTGACAAGTTATGTGCTCTCTTAGCACATCGTTGCTGCCAACCATTGAGATGAACAACTGCCTTATGCACGGTACCAAACTTGGAATACAATGTCTGCATGACTATCTCATGGGACAATGCTTCATCCAGTGTTTCCTTCTTCAACTCTGCTCGGGCGAATGTTGTAACCAATTCTCCTCCCTACTTGGTCGTCTGTAACTCCTTAGCCATTTACTTGTTTTCTGCTATGAGGAAGCGAACACTCGAGCTGGTGGCTTCGGCATATGCTCTAGTAGCATCAACCAATGTTGCTGGATGCCTGGGCACATCAGACGCGATCACACATTGCTCAAACTGCGTAGGAGATGTGTTGTCATCTGGAGTAGACACTCTATGAGATTGCACAACTCTATGTTGCGACTCGTCGAATGATATGTTGTGCATCTCTCCTTCAAGATTGTCTCCAAGGATCTCAATGTCTCCTTGATCGCTTGGGAATTGCGCCATTTCCGGATCTGGTGAAGTTGGTAGGTTAACATCTTAGGGGTAAGGCATGAGGTCGATGTCTTGTTCTCACTCTTTCTATTCCATTTGCGTATCCATCTTCTCAAGTTCTTGTTCAATCGCTTGAGCAATGTCCTGCTCCTGCGACTGTTCACCCTGTCTGCTTGGTGCCAGATGTTCGGATGAGTCTATTACATGTATGGGCGCAATTTCATCTGTCTTTACATGTTTTTCCCCCTGTTGTACATGTTCTTGTTGTGGTTCCTTCTCTTGTCTGTGTAGCTCCTATTCCTTCGAGGAGTTTCTCCTTCAACTTATGCAACTCCTTCATTGTTTCCTCCATTATTTGTTTTTCTCTCTACCTTTCTGCATTCCTCATGTCGTGTTGTTGCCTCTTCACCTCTATTTCCACAACTACTTTTTGTACAAGTGAGTCTGCTCTAAACTTGCAGCTTTGTTTTGCCTCTGCGCTGTCAACAATCTTCCTCTTGCCTTTGTCGCACACCATTATGTTTACCTCTGTTGTTGTTGTTGGTGGTGCTCTCCTGGATGCTACTTCATTAACCATTCCATAGTGATGTCGACCGGTTCATTAGCCCTGGAGAAGCTGTAACAATATCTCCATGGGTCTTCCTTTGCCGAATGACATGCCCCGTGGATCCACTGAAACTATACTCTCGCCTAGTGATATTTCACAAAACAATGCAAGTCATATGGATTGAAGCTTCGGACATTGAAAGGACATTTCTTGATCTCCTATGCTTCGACCTCTACATGCTTTAAATTTTGTATCTCGTATAACCGGATCCACAATGGAAGAGCAAGCTTAGGTTCCTTCTTCTTCTAGTGCAGCCTAGCTAACAGTCATGCCGAGATGTGGCATGATACTTCTTGCATGATGAGCTTGTCCATGGAAAACTTCGGCAAAACATGCAGAGGCTTCTTCGTGTCGTACATCCGTATGTAGGTGATGGACGGTGAGGCATACAAATCCACTATAATAATCAGTGCCTCCATCGCAGACTTCGACATGCAAGGTGGATCCTGCTCAAATATCATCTTGTACATTGGGGTGACAAAATGATCTGAAAGTTGTGTAATAACTCCTCTGAAGCTACATTCGGACAACATTTTATAATAAATATTCACAGATGTTTCCGTCGATGTCCATGCCCACTTCAAGCCCGGGAACTCCTAACGGACACATATTGCATCAAAGATGTGAGTGGTCATGTAGATTTTTGCTTGCTGACCTTTCGGCAGTTATCAAGCTCCTGTTACCTATTCCTTGAGCTCGTGAACCAACATGTCAGACCAATTGCATTCTTTGCCTTCATTGACTAGTTGGTCCAACACGATCACCCAACTTTGCGGGAAGGTCTATGTGTTCGTTTGGCCATACAAGCGACATCCAAAGAAGATCAAGTATTGATACGCCTTTCACGATATCTTTGTCTTGTAAATTTGATTTGGTGTCATCCTGAATTTGGCTGGCGCTTTCACCCAATTCTTCAAGATATCCCTAGAGTTGGCATTATTGTCAGGTATGATGAAGGGAATCTCCATGGTGATCACTTGCTTCAACATATGATACATCTTTTGATAATCCTGTGCCCTGAAGGTAGCAACCTCCACCTCGCTGACACTGGTCAATGTCATCATTTCGGCATCAGTGTGCGAGATGATCAAATGTATCATGTCTACGCATGGGAACGCAGGATACCTGCATATAATCTAGTACAAGTTGGACTTGTGAATGTTCACATATACTTAGCGGTCTTCAGGTCTTCCCCAAATGTGCCTACGAATGCATCATTGAACTCTTGCCATTTCAGCTTGATGTCTTTCTCTATGATTAGCTTGGTGTCTTCATAGATCGGCAAACTCATAGACACTTGCTCAACTTTTACTCAAGTTTCACTTCCGTCAGTGTCCTTTGATCCTGCTCTCTAGGAGGCCATTGATCTTGAACTACTGAGAGCTGGAAAAACACTTATTAGATCTGGAGACGTGGAAACATGAATGGCAAGAAATCTGTCAGCTAAAACCAAAGAAAACTTGAGGAATGCCTGCAACATACCTAGGGATTGACTGGTAAGGATTGCACAATTTTCACTTGAAGGTCGGGATACTGGCTGCCGCAACTGCGCAAAAGGCAGCCCGGGTTGTGTGGAAGCTGGTTGATTGCTTGAATTGCGCAATGTGAAATCCAGACTAGCATGATGGGTGTTTGGATTATGAAATTCGCAATTCCAGCTAACAAGTGTTGCAGGCCCAGGGAATACATTGCACAATTTTCTGGGCCAGTAGTCACTACCTCTCATAATTGCACAATTTGGTGGAGAGCCTGTTGTTGAGGTGTGTACCTGGCATATTGTTTTCCCCACTTGGTAAGGAAAGGTAAAGCACTGATCTTGATACCTAAGAAAGAACCTTTAAATACATTTCTGATCATGGGTGATCTTTGTACTGCTAATTTGATGTTGTTTAGAAGTTCCCATTTGAAAATTTGAAACATATTAGTGGAACTTTCAATTGCATGCTAAACCCATTCTATACAATTATCACTCATATATTCTTTGTTTTGCCAACCTAATTCAAAAATCATAGATGTATAGATTCTGTTTGAAATCATTAAGCTAATAATATGGATCACATTATTATTCCAATTGCTTGAAATAATGCTAATAGTTACCAAGGCCTTTTGATTGATTATAAATTCTAATGCCTTTGGTTCTCCTTGTAAATCATCCATTTTTTGTAGAATCTGTATTTTTTCTGCTAATCTCATATTTCCAAATTCATTAAACCAACCAGCATGTTGCTTAATCATCTCTTCATTATTGCTGGTCTAAATTTCTCTGATCTATTCATGACTGAAAACTTGCACAAAGGGATTAGGAATGATACTTTCTCTTAGTCTGAGACTATGATAATCCCATGGAGATGAAAACATTTTGAGGTATTATAAGGTTCTTTGAATGCATTGAGATATCCTTATAGATGGCTTTTTTCCTGCATAAACCATCTTTTATCTCCCAGTGAGCAAATCCTTCAAAATTTTCATATTGAGGAAAAGTGTCATTTGGTGCATAGTTCTCATCAAACCTTTGAAGAAATGATGTTTCTAATTCCTCAAAAATGTCTGGAATTTTTAGAGAAACCATGTATTTCTCTAATTCAAGCTTAAAAGGAGTGGCTTCAAGATCTAAAATCTTTACTCCTGTGAAAATGCTTAAGCCAAAATCAACTCCTCCAATAAGTTGATAAAAGTTTAAAACCTTTAGGATCCATGTCATTTTTTCAGTATATTCGCTAGACCAAAGATCTGAAATACTTCTGAAAAATAACTTTACTTTCATGTTAGGCAAAGGATATACATTTACCAGTTCAGTATCCAGGCTTAAAGACATACCTACATTCTTCGATTGCCATGCTTGGAATCTCCTGATCCAATTGTTTCTTCTCAGTCTCATTCCCATTACTCTCTTGTTTTCTTCTGTGATATGGCTAGCATGTCCTTCAAGCAATTTGAATCTATCAACAAATGTACTAAAATTGTCATCATGCGGTCCTTTACCTGGAATAGTAAAACACGAACCTGGACACGTAAAGAATGCTTTGTTCATAACCCTGGTCAATGAATCAGTTAAATAATTTGAATTGTCGGGGATCCATTCAACTTCAAAATCAAACTGTTGGAACCAAATCTACCATGCAAGTATTCTTTCTTTTTCCATTTGTCTTGAAATCTTGACAGATAAAAAATATTTAAAATTCTTGGAGTCTATTCCTATGAAAAATTTTACAGGTGTAACATATAGTTCAAACCTTTGTATCCCATTGAATATAGCCAGTGTTTCTTTTCCTTCTATGAAATAATTTTTCTAGCTGGGTGTGAATTCACCTGACGCATAAGCACAAAGTCTTTCTTAACCTTTCCCTCTTCATTCAAAAACAACGATTGCCCAGAAATCTAAAGAAGCATCAGTTTGAAGTATAATTAGACCATCACCTGGTGGTTGGAGTTCTGGCAATTGCTGACATTCTGCTTTCAACTATTTGATTGCTACTATTGCTTTTGGTAACCATCCCTCTTTGAGATGTTTTCTGATTGGAGATATTTTTTCTATCAATCTTGGGATGTACTTGTGAATGTAGTTCAAAACTCCTAAAAACCTTTGAATTGTCCTTGTATCTTTCAACTGATCTGGGAACTGATTTAATTTAGTCAACACATGAGGCTGCATCTGAATTTCACCATTAGCTACATGGATTCCAAAAAAATCTGTGTTGTCTTGAAACAAGACCATTTTTCTTTCAGATAAGACTATACCATGCTATTGAAGCACCTTTAGAAAAACTTCTAAATGCTCAAGATGAGTTTGAAGATCTGGACTTTGAATAAGAATGTCATCAATATGTGTTACAATAAAATCATATTTAGAGAAAATGAAATCCATTCTTCACTGGAAGAATGCAGGGGCATTTTTCAAACCAAATGGAACCACTTTCCATTGGTAGAATCCGGTAGGACACATAAAAGCAGTTTTATGCCAATCTTCTTTTTGTATCTGAATTTGATAGTATCCAGTCTTCATGTCAAATTTGTTGAATACTTTGTTGTGTCGTAATTTCTACATTATAGTTTCTGGTCTAGGCAACAGATAATTAAAACTCTGAGTAATTGCATTCAGAGGTTTGTAATTTATCACCATTCTAGGTTTACCTCTAACTATTTCAGAATGATTTCTTACCAGAAACGTTGAACAAGAGTAATGAGACTCACTTGGCTCCATAAGTTGCATTTCTAACAATTCTTTTATTTGTCTCTTTATTTCTTTCTCGTCTGAAGGAGTGCAAGGAATCAGTTTCCCTTTGATTCCATTGTCATGCAATGTCACAATCTCTTGCATAGGGCTCTCTACTATCCAAAATTGTTGTGGATTTTCTCAACAAATTTTTAAAAGTCTTTGATGGATAGCAGTTTGTTTTGTAGACCAGTTGGGATATAGGCATGCTATTAGTTTTGATTTAGACTCTGCTCTAGCTTCATATATTTGCAGGACTTCTTCCCAATCATTAGAATCTTTAAGGGTCTTCTAGCTCCGACTCTTTTTTTGACTATTTTCATGTCTTGCTTTTGAATTTACAATGAATAGTCTAGGCACAACAATAGCCTTTTTCTTCAAATTTATAATCAGCTTATCTTGGCTTATTCTTACTGGAAGCACAAAATTTAAGAATGGCATTCCCAACATTCAACTAGCTGAGGGATCATAATGTTGTATTACAGAAATATTGACTATACTCCCTCCAACTTTTAATGAAATATTGACTACATAATGAGTTAAACTCACAGATCCTCCTATGGTTTTAGAGAACAATATATTTTGTAAAGTTTTCCATAGAGATTTAAACAGAGATGGCCTAGCTAAATTGTTCGATCCACTGGTATCTATGAATGCATCAAAAGATATTCATTCATTTTTTACTTGAACTTGAACTGGGATATATATATAAGGCTATTTGTCTTGACTATCTTTTTTAATAGAGTATTTTCTTCTACTCTATTTATCTCTAGCTTTGGAAGGTTGGTCGAGGTTGTGGTTCTTTTTTGAAATGGGCAGAAAGAATTTACTTCTGGAAATGGTGACACAGATTGCTTACCTTTTTGTTCCGGTCGCTCTGACTCTGAATTTTCGGATTCATCTTCTGAAACATTTGTTGTTTCGCTAGTGATCTCTGTATCGCTTTCTTCTTCACTTCTTGTTTAATGTAATGGATCACTTCTGAAAAATCATCTTCTGAACATGATGAGCAAATATTCATATTTTTTACACATTCTTCTTCTTCTTCTACATCTAATATTTTAGTCAAAATATATACATCTAAAATATCCTCTTCAAACTCTACTATAGACCAATCATCCTTAAAATCATCTATCTCTATACAAGCTTTGAGTTTATTGGATGAATTATTTGGGCACTTTCTTGCAAAATGTCCTTCCTTTTTACAAATGAAACAACAATTGTTGTTTCTTGGTTTTGATCTTTTCTTCAAAAATTTATACTTTCTAAACGACTTTCATGGATTTGAGACTCTCTTGGGTCTAAATTTACCATACCTCTTTGTTTTCTTTTTCTTTTTGAATGGTGTCCATGGTAACATAACTTTGTAGACATCGGAACTGGGTGTGATGTCATACGCTTTCTTCTGCCAACACAAGTATTTAACTTTCTCTGTAATTCTGAAAAGAAGGTCAATCGAATAAACTTGATCTAGTCTTTTATTCTGTACATCAAGATCTTTCATAATGAGGTCTCCCAGATTGCCTGGTAGTTTTGGCAAAAAAGAAATTTTTTGAGCAAAATCATTTGAGAGATTAGCTTTGAAAACCTTAGCCATAAAATCTTTATTGAATTGATCAAAGTACTTTAGATCTCTTAATTCCATACGACTAACAATTGTTATCAATTTCTTTTTCTCATCGACAGGTTTTGGCACGAACTGTGTTTTTAGCAATAACTCTAATGTGGATAGTCCGGCTTCCATGATTGCTCTTCTTTCTTCTTCAGATGGTCCCATCCACCAATCATATGTTTTTCTGCTAGGAACATAATGCAGAAAATACGACACAGTATTAGCAGAATTAACCAAATCTAGAATGTAGCCACTTGTATTAGCAGCGTATAGATCTTCTTCAACACGTGGATATTTGTTTACTTATTTTAGGATATGAGCCTTGTTCTAGTTATTTATGGATGGCAAGATAAAACAAGGAAATTTGGAGGCAACTTGATCAAGGTTCATCACTTCCTTTTTTGAAACAAATGGTTTATTTGTTTTGTATGCCTCTTTCTTTTCATTGGTTAATTTCCCAGTATTTTTTTAAGTGGCTCTTCTGCACTAGTCGCAGTTACTACTTCTTTTGATTATTTTTCTTCTTGATCCCAATAATTGGGTGCACTCATATCTATTTGAAATTTTGGGATTTCTTTGGCCTTCTTCTTTTGTCTCCTTCTTCATCTTTCTTCCTTTTCCGATTTTTCTAATGGCTGCTCATCATAAAGCAGTTTAAGATTGGCATTTATTAATTCAGCTTGTTTTCCTAAATCATCTAGAACATCTTGAGCATGTGAACACCAGGTGGTTAGAGAGTTTCCTATCTGGTAGAACTATTCTAAATCATTTGGATTTTGTGTATTTTGTTCTAATAATGGAGCACAATCAGCTCTTGTGGATGGCTATCTAGTATTGGATGAAGAAGTACATAATTTTGTTTTTGGTGGCCATTTCCCCCCTTTTACAAATCTGTGATTTGCAAATTGGAATTCTTCTACTAGTGGTATACGACTAATATATGAACAAAACATCTTATTTACAGCAAAGAAAGGTTTTTCTTCTGGTATGTACAATTTATTTGTAGACAACGGTGTACTAGTGGAAGAATTGGCTTCATCTAGTGAAGGAATATCACGATAAAATGATTTTCTACCACTGACAGGAGGTTGTTCATTTTCTTGAATGGTTGGTAACACATATTTTTCTGACATGATGATAGGTCGGGGTACTTTTGGTTGGTCTGGAATGATTCTAACTCGACCATCTGATACAGACATTCTTTTAATATTGCTTTTTGAACTGCCTGTGGATTCCAGTGATTTATATTGGATATACCAATCATTAGGCAAAGCTTCTTTATCATAATGAACACCTTCTACTTGAGAATTACTCACACCTATAACAACACAATCTTTTAAAATTGATTGTCTTAGTTTAGAATGTACAGTATTTATCAGCTGGAAAGAGGTTTGGATTAACACTGATAAATGTTCACTGTCTTGAACCATTTCTAGACCTTGTACTCTAGCTAAAGCTTTCCAACAATCTTTTAAGTGAACAGCAGACAAACTAATGTCATAATCTGGATAGATAGTGCCATATTGACATCCTGAGGGTAGATTTCCAAGTATTATTATGATCCGAGCATGATCATATATGTTATGTCTGGTGTCGAAGACTTCTGATATACAATGAGTATTGAGACCATGACGAAATAATGGAGCTATTCCAATTCTAATTCCCCCAAAATGTAAATAGGAAAAATTATTTTCAGCAACATATTTTTGGAATATTTTAATTTCATCTTCAAAAAACAAATTGAGACCAACAATTTGTATAGATGGACCTGATATTTTTATCTTTAGTTCAACTTCTTTTAGCCAAACTTTTTTTAATAGACTGAACAAAGATGGAACAGGATAAACTTCTTTAGAGTTCAAAACTGGCGGGTTCCAACTTTCTAAATCTCCAACCTTTTCATGTTCTACACTGTCAGATTCAAAGGATCTATAGTCTACTTCAGATACAGATAGTCTATCGATATTGGAGAATGGTCTCAATAAATTGGCCATGTTTGAACTTTTACAAACTATTTCGGAGATTGACTGAAGCAGCTTTTATCTACACAACACTTGTAAGACAAATGCTTTTCGAAGGCTACCTAGCTAACTCCAGACTCTGTCTATAGGATTTATTGTTTCCTCTCAGGAACGAGCTATGGCTTTGATACCAATAAAGTGGAAAGGGTGGAAAAGCTACAATTGATGGGCTAAATATCACAACAAAATTGATAGTCTAAAGCATAAACACAATTGATCGAGATCCTTAGTATTGCGAACTTACTTTTGATCAATTTCGAAGACTTCAAAGCAACATATTTGAGTGGGTTAGCTCTCCTCAACCGAAGATGTGTGTGCAACTATGACCACTCTCCTCGGGTCTTCAACGCCTTCGCCTTACAATTCCAAGTTCTTTTGGATGACATAAATTGTCCTTAGACAGGCAACCCCGTATGCTTCGATAATAATAAAAACAAGCAAAATACATGAGGCTGATTACAACATGATTTCTTAGAGTTCTTAGTTAACCAATGTCTCTAACATTTGCCTATATACTCTAAAATAGATCTTTTCTCCTACACTATTCTAAAAAACTTAATCATTGAAGGTCCTACTAATCTGAAAAAAGAAAAAATAATTGAGGGTCCTATTCATATAATTTTCACCGATCGTGTCTACACAACGTTTCTGGTACATATGTACATGCTATTCTACCATGGTCCTGTCGGACTTCTATCTGAATCATAGTCGTTATCAAAATCAAATTCTTCTGAAGAATCATCTACTGGTATGGACTTGTCGAGCATCTTTTGGTAGTGTTGTTCATCTCCGTGGGATTATCATAGTCTCAGACTAAGAGAAAGTATCATTCCTAATCCCTTTGCACAAGTTTTTAGTCATGAACAGATTGGAGAGATTCAGACCAGCAATAATGAAGAGATGATTAAGTAACATGCTGGTTGGTTTAATGAATTTGGAAATCTGAGATTAATAGAAAAAAAACAAATTCTACAAAAAATGGACAATTTACAAGCAGAACCAAAGGCATTAAAATTTATAATCAATTAAAAGGCCTTGGTAACTATTAGCATTATTTCAAGCAATTGGAATAATAACGTGATCCATATTATTAGCTTAATGATTTCAAACAAAATCTGTACATCTATGATTTTTGAATTAGGCTGGCAAAAAAAAGAATATATGAGTGATAGTTGCAGAGAATGGGTTCAACTTGCAATTGAAAGTTCCACTAATATGTTTCAAATCTTCAAATGGGAACCTCTAAATGGCATCGAATTAGTAGTACAAAGATCACCCACAGCCAGAAATGTCTTTAAAGATTATTTCTTAGATATTGAGATCAGTCCTTTACCTTTCCTTTCCAAGTGGGAAATAACGCTGTCTAGGTACACACCTCAGCAATAGGGTCTCCACCAAATAATGACAAATACGGAACAAGGAGAGTCATCAAAAGCATCATTAAAAAGGACAATAATATCAACTGAAGATGCCAAAGGAAAAGGAAAAGAAAAATAATCTACTTTACAGGACGAACAGCTAGATGCCCAAGACCCAGCAGATATCGATTGGGACGAATAGTACTCTAAGATGATTGAACAACACTACCAAAAGATGCTCGACGAGTCCAGACTAATACATGATTCTTCAAAAGAGTTTGATTTTGACAACAACTATGATTCAGATAGAAGTTTGACAGGACCATGGTAGAATAGTTTGTACATGTGTACTAGAAAAGTTGTGTAGACACCATCGGTGAAAATTATACCGATAGGACCCTCAATTATTTATGCTTTTTCAGATTAGTAGGACCTTCAGTTATTAAGCTTTTTTCATAATAGTGTAGGAGGAAAGATCTATTTAAGAGGAGATCAAAAGATGTTCGAAATCGCTTAACTGAGAACTCTGAGATCTCATGTTGTAATCAGCCTATATATTTTGCTTATTTTTATTAATATCGAAGCCTACTAGGCCGCCTGTCTGAGGACAGTTTCTGTCATCCAAAAGAACTTGGAACTGTAAGGTGAAGGCGTTAAAGACCCGAGGAGGGTGGTCATAGTTGCGCATGCATGTTCGGTTAAGGATAGCTAACCCACTCAGATCTGCTGCTTTGAAGTCTTCAAAATTGATCAAAAGTAAGTTATTAACACTGAGGATCTCGATCGATCCTTTAGACTATCATTTTTGCTATGATATCTAGCCTGTTAATTGTAGCTTAACTGAGAACTCTGAGATCTCATGTTGTAATAAGCCTTAAGTATTTTGCTTGTTTTTATTAATATCGAAGCCTATTGGTCCGCCTGTCTGAGGACAATTTCTGTCATCCAAAAGAACTTGGAACTGTAAGGCGAAGGCGTTGAAGACCCAAGGAGAGTGGTCATAGTTGCACGTGCATGTTTGGTTGAGGAGAGGTAACCCACTCAGTTCTGTTGCTTTGAAGTCCTCGAAATTGATCAAAAGTAAGTTCTTAATACTGAGGATCTCGATCAATTGTGTTTATGCTTTAGACTATCAATTTCGCTATGATATCTAGCCCGTCAATTGTAGCTTGTCTAACATTTCCACTTTATTCGTATCAAGAGCCATAGCACATTCCTGAGAGGAAACTATACATCCTATAGATAGAGTCTGAAGTTAGCCAGGTAGCCTTTGAAAAACATTTGTATTGCAAGTGCTGTGTAGATAAAAGTTGCTTCAGTCAATCTCTGAAATAGTTTGTAAAAGTTCAAACATGGCTAATTTCTTGAGATCATTCTCAAATATCGATAGATGATCTGTATCTGAAGTAGACTTTAGATCTATTGAATTTAATAGTGTAGAACATGACAAGGTTGAAGATCCAGAGAGTTGGAACCCGCCAGTTTTGAGCTCTAAATAAGTTTATCCTGTTCCATATTTGTTCAATCTATCCAAAAAAGTTTGGCTAAAAGAAGTTGAACTAAAGATAAAAATATCAGGTCCATCTGTACAAATTGTTGCTCTCAATTTGTTTTCTGAGGATGAAATTAAAAAATTCCAAGAACATGTTGCTGAAAAGAAATTTTCCTATTTACATTTTGGGGGAGTTAGAATTGGATTAGCTCCATTATTTCGTCATGGTCTCAATACTCCTTGTATAGCAGAAGTCTTTGACACCAGACATAATATATATGATCATGCCCGGATCGGAACAATACTTGGAAATCTATCCTGGGGATGTCAATATGGTACTATCTATCCAGATTATCCCATTAGTTTGTTTGATGTTCACTTAAAAGATTGTTGGAAAGCTTTAGTTAGAGTACAAGGTCTAGAAATGGTTCAAGAAAGCGAATATTTATCAGTGTTAATCGAAACCTCTTTCTAGTTGACAAATATTGTACATCCTAAACTAATATAGCCAATTTTAAAAGATTGTGTTGTTGTAGGTGTGAGTAATGCTCAAGTAGAAGGTGCTCATTATGATAAAGAAGCTTTGCCTAATGATTTGTATATCCAATATAAATCACTGGCATCCACTGGCAGTTCAGAAAGCAATATTAAAAGAATGTCTCTATCAGATGGTCGAGTTAGAATCCTTCCAGACCGACCAAAAGTACCCCAACCGATCATCACGTCAGAAAAATATGTGTTACCAGTTATTCAAGAAAATGAACAACCTCCTGTCAGTGGTAGAAAATCATTTTATCGTCATATTCCTTCACCAGATGAAGTCAGTTCTTCCACTAGTACACTATTGTCTACAAATCAATTGTACATACCAGAAGAGAAACCTTTCTTTGTTGTAAATAAGATGTTTCGTACATATATTTGTCATATACCACTAGTAGAAGAATTCCAGTTTGCAAATCGCAGATTTGTAAGAGGGGGGAAATGGCCACCAAAAACAAAATTCTGTACTCCTTCATCCAATACTACACAACCATCCACAAGCACTAATTGTGCCTTGTTATTAGAACAAAATTCACAAAATCCAAATGACTTAGAACAGGTCTACCAGATAGGAAACTATCTAACTTTCTAGATGTACAGAACAAAAGACTAGATCAAGTTTATTGGGTTGACCTTCTTTTCAGAATTACAGATAAAGTTAAATGCTTGTGTTGGAAGAAAAAGGCGCATGACATCACACCCAGTTCTGATGTCTGCAAAATTATGTTACCATGGACACTATTCAAAAAGAAAAATAAAACAAAGAGGTATGGTAAATTTAGACCCAAGAGAGTCTCAAATCCAAGAAAGTCGTTTAGAAAGTATAAATTTTTGAAGAAAAGATCAAAACCAAGAAACAAAAATTGTTGTTTCATTTGTAAAAAGGAAGGACATTTTGCAAGAAAGTGCCCAAATAATTCATCCAGTTAACTCAAAGCTTGTATAGAGATAGATAATTTTCAATATGATTGGTCTATAGTAGAGTCAGAAGAGGATATTTCAGATGTATATATTTTGACTGAAATATCAGATGCAGAAGAATGTGTACAAAAGATGAATATTTTCTTATCATGTTCAAAAGATGATTTTTCAGAAGAGCTCCATTACATTGAACAAGAAAGTGAAGAAGAAAGTGATACTGAGATCACTAGGGAAACAACAAATGTTTCAGAAGATGAATCTGAAAGTTCACAGTCAGAGCAACCAAAACAAAATGGTAAGCAATATGTGTCACCATTTCCAGAAGTAAATTCTTTCTGCCCATTTCAAAAAATAACAACAACCTCGACCAACCTTCCAAAGCCAGAGATCAATAGAGTATAAGAAAATACCCTATTAAAAAAGATAGTCAAGACAAATAGCCTTATATATATCCCGGTTCAAGTTCAAGTAAAAAATGAATCGCTATCTGTTGATGCATGCATAGATACTGGTGGATCGAATAATTTAGCTAGGCCATCTCTATTTAAATCTCTGTGGAAACCTTTACAAAATATACTGGTCTCTGAAACCATATGAGGATCTGTGAGTTTAACTCATTATGTAGACAATATTTCATTAAAAGTTGGAGGGAGTATAGTCAATATTTCTGCAATACAACGTTATGATCCCTCAGCTAGTTTAATGTTGGGAATGCCATTCTTAAATTTTGTGCTTCCAGTAACAATCAACCAAGATAAGCTAATTATAAATTTGAAGAAAAAGGCTATTGTTGTGCCTAAACTATTCATTGCAAATTCAGAAGCAAGACATGAAAATAGTCGAAAAAGAGTCGGAGCAAGAAGACCCTTAAAAGATTCTAATGATGGGCAGGAAGTCCTGCAAATATATGAAGCTAGAGCAAAGTCTAAATCAAAACAAAAAACATGTCTAGATCCCAATTGGTCTACAGGACAAACTGTTATCCATGACATACTTTTAAAAAGTTGTTCAGAAAATCCACAACAGTTTTGGATAGTAGAGAGCCCTATGCAAGAGATTGTGACATTGCATGACAATGGAGTCAAAGGGAAACTCATTCCTTGCACACCTTCAGACGAGCAAGAAACAAAGAGACAAATAAAAGAATTGTTAGAAATGCAGCTTATCGAGCCAAGTGAGTCTGATTACTCTTGTTCAGCGTTTCTGGTAAGAAATTATTCTGAAATAGTCAGAGGTAAACCTAGAATGGTGATAAATTTCAAACCTCTAAATGTAATTACTCAGAGTTTTAATTATCCATTGCCCAAACCAGTAACCATAATGCATAAAATACAACACAACAAAGTATTCAACGAATTTGACATGAAGTCTGGATACTATCAAATTCAGATACAAAAAGAAGACCGACATAAGACTGCTTTTATGTGTCCTGCCAGATTCTACCAATGGAAAGTGGTTCCATTTGGTTTGGAAAATGCCCCTACATTCTTCCAGTGAAGAATGGATTTCATTTTCTCTAAATATGATTTTATTGTAACATATATTGATGACATTCTTATTCATAGTCCAGATCTTCAAACTCATCTTGAGCATTTAGAAGTTTTTCTAAAGCTGCTTCAACAACATGGTATAGTCTTATCTGAAAGAAAAATGGTCTTGTTTCAAGACAACATAGATTTTTTTGGAATCCATGTAGTCAATGTTGAAATTCAAATTTAGCCTCATGTGTTGGCTAAATTAAATCAGTTCCCAAATGAGTTGAAAGATACAAAGACAATTCAAAGATTTTTAGGAGTCTTAAACTACATTCACAAGTACATCCCAAGATTGACAAAAAAAACAAATCCAATTAGAAAACATCTCAAATAGGGATGGTCACTAGAAGCAACAGTAGCCATCAAATAGTTGAAAGAAGAATGTCATCAATTGCCAAAAAATACAACCACCAGGTGATGGTCTAATTATTCTTCAAACTGATGCCTCTTTAGATTTCTAGTCAATAGTTCTTTATGAATGAAGAGAGAAAGGTGAAGAAAAACTCTGTGCCTATGCGTCAGGTGAATTCCCACCCAGTGAGAAAAATTATTTCATACCAGAAAAAGAAACATTGGCTATATTCAATGGGATACAAAGGTTTGAATTATATCTTACACCTGTAAAATTTTTGATAAGAACAGACTCCAAGAATTTTAAATATTTTTTATCTACAAATATTTCAAGACAAATGACAAAAGGAAGAATACTTGCATGGCAGCTTTGGTTCCAATAGTTTGATTTTGAAGTTGAATGGATCCCTGTCAATTCAAATTATTTAACTAATTCATTGACCAGGGATATGAAGAAAGCATTCTTTACGTGTCCAGGTTCATGTTTTACTATTCCATGTAAAGGACCGTAGGATGAGAATTTTAGTACATTTGTTGATAGATTTAGATTTCTTGAAGGACATGCTAGCCATCTCACAGAAGAAATCAAGAGAGTAGTGGGAATGAGACTAAGAAGAAACAATTGCATCAGGAAATGCCAAGCATTGCAATCCAAGAATGTAGGTATGTCTTTAGGCCTTGACGCTGAATGGGTAAAGGTATATCCTTTGCCTAACATGAAAGTAAAGTTATTTTTTAGAAGTCTTTCAGATCTTTGTTCTAGCGAATATATTGAAAAAATGACATGGATCCTAAAGGTTTTAAACTTTTATCAACTTATTGGAGGAGTTGACTTTGGCTTCAGCATTTTCATAGGAGAAAAAATTTTAGATCTTGAAGCCATTCCTTTTAAGCTTGAATTAGAGAAGTACATGGTTTCTCTAAAAATTCTAGACATTTTTGAGGAATTAGAAGCATCATTTCTTCAATGGTTTGATGAGAACTATGCACCAAATGACACTTTTCCTCAATATAAAATTCTTGAAGGATTTGTTGACTGGGAGATAAAAGATGGTTTCTGTAGGAAGAAGCCATCTACAAGGATATCTCAATGCATTCAAAGAACCTTACAATACCTTAGAATGTTTTAATCTTTATGGGATTATCATAGTCTCAGACTAAGAGAAAGTATCATTCCTAATCCCTTTGCACAAGTTTTTAGTCATGAACAGATTAGAGAGATTCAAACCGGCAATAATGAAGAGATGATTAAGCCACATGCTGGTTGGTTTAATGAATTTGGAAATTTGATATTAACAGAAAAAATACAGATTCTACAAAAAATGGATGATTCACAAGGAGAACCAAAGTCATTAAACCATCGGTGAAAATTATACCGATAGGACCCTCAATTATTTATGCTTTTTCAGATTAGTAGGACCTTCAGTTATTAAGCTTTTTCATAATAGTGTAGGAGGAAAGATCTATTTAAGAGGAGATCAAAAGATGTTCGAAATCGCTTAACTGAGAACTCTGAGATCTCATGTTGTAATCAGCCTATATATTTTGCTTATTTTTATTAATATCGAAGCCTACTAGGCCGCCTGTCTGAGGACAGTTTCTGTCATCCAAAAGAACTTGGAACTGTAACGTGAAGGCGTTAAAGACCCGAGGAGGGTGGTCATAGTTGCGCATGCATGTTCGGTTAAGGATAGCTAACCCACTCAGATCTGCTGCTTTGAAGTCTTCAAAATTGATCAAAAGTAAGTTATTAACTCTGAGGATCTCGATCGATCCTTTAGACTATCATTTTTGCTATGATATATAGCCTGTTAATTGTAGCTTATCTGAGAACTCTGAGATCTCATGTTGTAATAAGCCTTAAGTATTTTGCTTATTTTTATTAATATCGAAGCCTACTGGTCCGCCTGTCTGAGGACAATTTCTGTCATCCAAAAGAACTTGGAACTGTAAGGCGAAGGCGTTGAAGACCCAAGGAGAGTGGTCATAGCTGCACGTGCATGTTTGGTTGAGGAGAGGTAACCCACTCAGTTCTGTTGCTTTGAAGTCCTCAAAATTGATCAAAAGTAAGTTCTTAATACTGAGGATCTCGATCAATTGTGTTTATGCTTTAGACTATCAATTTTGCTATGATATCTAGCCCGTCAATTGTAGCTTGTCTAACCTTTCCACTTTATTCGTATCAAGAGCCATAGCACATTCCTGAGAGGAAACTATACATCCTATAGATAGAGTCTGAAGTTAGCCAAGTAGCCTTTGAAAAACATTTGTATTGCAAGTGCTGTGTAGATAAAAGTTGCTTCAGTCAATCTCTGAAATAGTTTGTAAAAGTTCAAACATGGCTAATTTCTTGAGATCATTCTCAAATATCGATAGATGATCTGTATCTGAAGTAGACTTTAGATCTCTTGAATCTAATAGTGTAGAACATGACAAGGTTGAAGATCCAGAGAGTTGGAACCCGCCAGTTTTGAGCTCTAAATAAGTTTATCCTGTTCCATATTTGTTCAGTCTATCCAAAAAAGTTTGGCTAAAAGAAGTTGAACTAAAGATAAAAATATCAGGTCCATCTGTACAAATTGTTGCTCTCAATTTGTTTTCTGAGGATGAAATTAAAAAATTCCAAGAACATGTTGCTGAAAAGAAATTTTCCTATTTACATTTTGGGGGAGTTAGAATTGGATTAGCTCCATTATTTCGTCATGGTCTCAATACTCCTTGTATAGCAGAAGTCTTTGACACCAGACATAATATATATGATCATGCCCGGATCGGAACAATACTTGGAAATCTATCCTGGGGATGTCAATATGGCACTATCTATCCAGATTATCCCATTAGTTTGTCTGATGTTCACTTAAAAGATTGTTGGAAAGCTTTAGTTGGAGTACAAGGTCTAGAAATGGTTCAAGAAAGCGAATATTTATCAGTGTTAATCGAAACCTCTTTCTAGTTGACAAATATTGTACATCCTAAACTAATATAGCCAATTTTAAAAGATTGTGTTGTTGTAGGTGTGAGTAATGCTCAAGTAGAAGGTGCTCATTATGATAAAGAAGCTTTGCCTAATGATTTGTATATCCAATATAAATCACTGGCATCCACTGGCAGTTCAGAAAGCAATATTAAAAGAATGTCTCTATCAGATGGTCGAGTTAGAATCCTTCCAGACCGACCAAAAGTACCCCAACAGATCATCACGTCAAAAAAATATGTGTTACCAGTTATTCAAGAAAATGAACAACCTCCTGTCAGTGGTAGAAAATCATTTTATCGTCATATTCCTTCACCGGATGAAGTCAGTTCTTCCACTAGTACACTATTGTCTACAAATCAATTGTACACACCAGAAGAGAAACCTTTCTTTGTTGTAAATAAGATGTTTCGTACATATATTTGTCATATACCACTAGTAGAAGAATTCCAGTTTGCAAATCGCAGATTTGTAAGAGGGGGGAAATGGCCACCAAAAACAAAATTCTGTACTCCTTCATCCAATACTACACAACCATCCACAAGCACTAATTGTGCCTTGTTATTAGAACAAAATTCACAAAATCCAAATGACTTAGAACAGGTCTACCAGATAGGAAACTATCTAACTTTCTAGATGTACAGAACAAAAGACTAGATCAAGTTTATTGGGTTGACCTTCTTTTCATAATTACAGATAAAGTTAAATACTTGTGTTGGCAGAAAAAGGCGCATGACATCACACCCAGTTCTGATGTCTGCAAAATTATGTTACCATGGACACTATTCAAAAAGAAAAATAAAACAAAGAGGTATGGTAAATTTAGACCCAAGAGAGTCTCAAATCCAAGAAAGTCATTTAGAAAGTATAAATTTTTGAAGAGAAGATCAAAACCAAGAAACAAAAATTGTTGTTTCATTTGTAAAAAGGAAGGACATTTTGCAAGAAAGTGCCCAAATAATTCATCCAGTAAACTCAAAGCTTGTATAGAGATAGATGATTTTCAAGATGATTGGTCTATAGTAGAGTCAGAAGAGGATATTTCAGATGTATATATTTTGACTGAAATATCAGATGCAGAAGAATGTGTACAAAAGATGAATATTTTCTTATCATGTTCAAAAGATGATTTTTCAGAAGAGCTCCATTACATTGAACAAGAAAGTGAAGAAGAAAGTGATGCTGAGATCACTAGGGAAACAACAAATGTTTCAGAAGATGAATCTGAAAGTTCACAGTCAGAGCAACCAGAACAAAATGGTAAGCAATATGTGTCACCATTTCCAGAAGTAAATTCTTTCTGCCCATTTCAAAAAATAACAACAACCTCGACCAACCTTCCAAAGCCAGAGATCAATAGAGTATAAGAAAATACCCTATTAAAAAAGATAGTCAAGACAAATAGCCTTATATATATCCCGGTTCAAGTTCAAGTAAAAAATGAATCGCTATCTATTGATGCATGCATAGATACCGGTGGATCGAATAATTTAGCTAGGCCATCTCTATTTAAATCTCTGTGGAAACCTTTACAAAATATACTGGTCTCTGAAACCATATGAGGATCTGTGAGTTTAACTCATTATGTAGACAATATTTCATTAAAAGTTGGAGGGAGTATAGTCAATATTTCTGCAATACAACGTTATGATCCCTCAGCTAGTTTAATGTTGGGAATGCCATTCTTAAATTTTGTGCTTCCAGTAACAATCAGCCAAGATAAGCTAATTATAAATTTGAAGAAAAAGGCTATTGTTGTGCCTAAACTATTCATTGCAAATTCAGAAGCAAGACATGAAAATAGTCAAAAAAGAGTCGGAGCAAGAAGACCCTTAAAAGATTCTAATGATGGGCAGGAAGTCCTGCAAATATATGAAGCTAGAGCAAAGTCTAAATCAAAACAAAAAACATGTCTAGATCCCAATTGGTCTACAGGACAAACTGTTATCCATGACATACTTTTAAAAAGTTGTTCAGAAAATCCACAACATTTTTGGATAGTAGAGAGCCCTATGCAAGAGATTGTGACATTGCATGACAATGGAGTCAAAGGGAAACTCATTCCTTGCACACCTTCAGACGAGCAAGAAACAAAGAGACAAATAAAAGAATTGTTAGAAATGCAGCTTATCGAGCCAAGTGAGTCTTATTACTCTTGTTCAGCGTTTCTGGTAAGAAATTATTCTGAAATAGTCAGAGGTAAACCTAGAATGGTGATAAATTTCAAACCTCTGAATGTAATTACTCAGAGTTTTAATTATCCATTTCCCAAACCAGTAACCATAATGCATAAAATACAACACAACAAATTATTCAACGAATTTGACATGAAGTCTGGATACTATCAAATTCAGATACAAAAAGAAGACTGACATAAGACTGCTTTTATGTGTCCTGCCAGATTCTACCAATGGAAAGTGGTTCCATTTGGTTTGGAAAATGCCCCTACATTCTTCCAGTGAAGAATGGATTTCATTTTCTCTAAATATGATTTTATTGTAACATATATTGATGACATTCTTATTCATAGTCCAGATCTTCAAACTCATCTTGAGCATTTAGAAGTTTTTCTAAAGCTGCTTCAACAACATGGTATAGTCTTATCTGAAAGAAAAATGGTCTTGTTTCAAGACAACATAGATTTTTTTGGAATCCATGTAGTCAATGGTGAAATTCAAATTTAGCCTCATGTGTTGGCTAAATTAAATCAGTTCCCAAATGAGTTGAAAGATACAAAGACAATTCAAAGATTTTTAGGAGTCTTAAACTACATTCACAAGTACATCCCAAGATTGACAAAAAAAACAAATCCAATTAGAAAACATCTCAAATAGGGATGGTCACTAGAAGCAACAGTAGCCATCAAATAGCTGAAAGAAGAATGTCATGAATTGCCAAAAATCCAACCACCAGGTGATGGTCTAATTATTCTTCAAACTGATGCCTCTTTAGATTTCTAGTCAGTAGTTCTTTATGAACGAAGAGAGAAAGGTGAAGAAAAACTCTGTGCCTATGCGTCAGGTGAATTCCCACCCAGCGAGAAAAATTATTTCATACCAGAAAAAGAAACATTGGCTATATTCAATGGGATACAAAGGTTTGAATTATATCTTACACCTGTAAAATTTTTGATAAGAACAGACTCCAAGAATTTTAAATATTTTTTATCTACAAATATTTCAAGACAAATGGCAAAAGGAAGAATACTTGCATGGCAGCTTTGGTTCCAATAGTTTGATTTTGAAGTTGAATGGATCCCTGTCAATTCAAATTATTTAACTAATTCATTGACCAGGGATATGAAGAAAGCATTCTTTACGTGTCCAGGTTCATGTTTTACTATTCCAGGTAAAGGACCATAGGATGAGAATTTTAGTACATTTGTTGATAGATTTAGATTTCTTGAAGGACATGCTAGCCATCTCACAGAAGAAATCAAGAGAGTAGTGGGAATGAGACTAGGAAGAAACAATTGCATCAGGAAATGCCAAGCATGGCAATCCAAGAATGTAGGTATGTCTTTAGGCCTGGACGCTGAATGGGTAAAGGTATATCCTTTGCCTAACATGAAAGTAAAGTTATTTTTTAGAAGTCTTTCAGATCTTTGTTCTAGCGAATATATTGAAAAAATGACATGGATCCTAAAGGTTTTAAACTTTTATCAACTTATTGGAGGAGTTGACTTTGGCTTCAGCATTTTCATAGGAGAAAAAATTTTAGATCTTGAAGCCATTCCTTTTAAGCTTGAATTAGAGAAGTACATGGTTTCTCTAAAAATTCTAGACATTTTTGAGGAATTAGAAGCATCATTTCTTCAATGGTTTGATGAGAACTATGCACCAAATGACACTTTTCCTCAATATGAAATTCTTGAAGGATTTGTTGACTGGGAGATAAAAGATGGTTTCTGTAGGAAGAAGCCATCTACAAGGATATCTCAATGCATTCAAAGAACCTTACAATACCTTAGAATGTTTTCATCTTTATGGGATTATCATAGTCTCAGACTAAGAGAAAGTATCATTCCTAATCCCTTTGCACAAGTTTTTAGTCATGAACAGATTAGAGAGATTCAAACCAGCAATAATGAAGAGATGATTAAGCCACATGCTGGTTGGTTTAATGAATTTGGAAATTTGATATTAACAGAAAAAATACAGATTCTACAAAAAATGGATGATTCACAAGGAGAACCAAAGTCATTAAACCATCGGTGAAAATTATACCGATAGGACCCTCAATTATTTATGCTTTTTCAGATTAGTAGGACCTTCAGTTATTAAGCTTTTTTCATAATAGTGTAGGAGGAAAGATCTATTTAAGAGGAGATCAAAAGATGTTCGAAATCGCTTAACTGAGAACTCTGAGATCTCATGTTGTAATCAGCCTATATATTTTGCTTATTTTTATTAATATCGAAGCCTACTAGGCCGCCTGTCTGAGGACAGTTTCTGTCATCCAAAAGAACTTGGAACTGTAAGGTGAAGGCATTAAAGACCCGAGGAGGGTGTTCATAGTTGCGCATGCATGTTCGGTTAAGGATAGCTAACCCACTCAAATCTGCTGCTTTGAAGTCTTCAAAATTGATCAAAAGTAAGTTATTAACACTGAGGATCTCGATCGATCCTTTAGACTATCATTTTTGCTATGATATATAGCCTGTTAATTGTAGCTTAACTGAGAACTCTGAGATCTCATGTTGTAATAAGCCTTAAGTATTTTGCTTGTTTTTATTAATATCGAAGCCTACTGGTCCGCCTGTCTGAGGACAATTTCTGTCATCCAAAAGAACTTGGAACTGTAAGGCGAAGGCGTTGAAGACCCAAGGAGAGTGGTCATAGTTGCACGTGCATGTTTGGTTGAGGAGAGGTAACCCACTCAGTTCTGTTGCTTTGAAGTCCTCAAAATTGATCAAAAGTAAGTTCTTAATACTGAGGATCTCGATCAATTGTGTTTATGCTTTAGACTATCAATTTTGCTATGATATCTAGCCCGTCAATTGTAGCTTGTCTAACCTTTCCAATTTATTCGTATCAAGAGCCATAGCACATTCCTGAGTGGAAACTATACATCCTATAGATAGAGTCTGAAGTTAGCCAGGTAGCCTTTGAAAAACATTTGTATTGCAAGTGCTGTGTAGATAAAAGTTGCTTCAGTCAATCTCTGAAATAGTTTGTAAAAGTTCAAACATGGCTAATTTCTTGAGATCATTCTCAAATATCGATAGATGATCTGTATCTGAAGTAGACTTTAGATCTCTTGAATCTAATAGTGTAGAACATGACAAGGTTGAAGATCCAGAGAGTTGGAACTCGCCAGTTTTGAGCTCTAAATAAGTTTATCCTGTTCCATATTTGTTCAGTCTATCCAAAAAAGTTTGGCTAAAAGAAGTTGAACTAAAGATAAAAATATCAGGTCCATCTGTACAAATTGTTGCTCTCAATTTGTTTTCTGAGGATGAAATTAAAAAATTCCAAGAACATGTTGCTGAAAAGAAATTTTCCTATTTACATTTTGGGGGAGTTAGAATTGGATTAGCTCCATTATTTCGTCATGGTCTCAATACTTCTTGTATAGCAGAAGTCTTTGACACCAGACATAATATATATGATCATGCCCGGATCGGAACAATACTTGGAAATCTATCCTGGGGATGTCAATATGGCACTATCTATCCAGAATATCCCATTAGTTTGTCTGATGTTCACTTAAAAGATTGTTGGAAAGCTTTAGTTGGAGTACAAGGTCTAGAAATGGTTCAAGAAAGCGAATATTTATCAGTGTTAATCGAAACCTCTTTCTAGTTGACAAATATTGTACATCCTAAACTAATATAGCCAATTTTAAAAGATTGTGTTGTTGTAGGTGTGAGTAATGCTCAAGTAGAAGGTGCTCATTATGATAAAGAAGCTTTGCCTAATGATTTGTATATCCAATATAAATCACTGGCATCCACTGGCAGTTCAGAAAGCAATATTAAAAGAATGTCTCTATCAGATGGTCGAGTTAGAATCCTTCCAGACCGACCAAAAGTACCCCAACCGATCATCACGTCAGAAAAATATGTGTTACCAGTTATTCAAGAAAATGAACAACCTCCTGTCAGTGGTAGAAAATCATTTTATCGTCATATTCCTTCACCAGATGAAGTCAGTTCTTCCACTAGTACACTATTGTCTACAAATCAATTGTACATACCAGAAGAGAAACCTTTCTTTGTTGTAAATAAGATGTTTCGTACATATATTTGTCATATACCACTAGTAGAAGAATTCCAGTTTGCAAATCGCAGATTTGTAAGAGGGGGGAAATGGCCACCAAAAACAAAATTCTGTACTCCTTCATCCAATACTACACAACCATCCACAAGCACTAATTGTGCCTTGTTATTAGAACAAAATTCACAAAATCCAAATGACTTAGAACACGTCTACCAGATAGGAAACTATCTAACTTTCTAGATGTACAGAACAAAAGACTAGATCAAGTTTATTGGGTTGACCTTCTTTTCAGAATTACAGATAGAGTTAAATACTTGTGTTGGAAGAAAAAGGCGCATGACATCACACCCAGTTCTGATGTCTGCAAAATTATGTTACCATGGACACTATTCAAAAAGAAAAATAAAACAAAGAGGTATGGTAAATTTAGACCCAAGAGAGTCTCAAATCCAAGAAAGTCGTTTAGAAAGTATAAATTTTTGAAGAAAAGATCAAAACCAAGAAACAAAAATTGTTGTTTCATTTGTAAAAAGGAAGGACATTTTGCAAGAAAGTGCCCAAATAATTCATCCAGTAAACTCAAAGCTTGTATAGAGATAGATGATTTTCAAGATGATTAGTCTATAGTAGAGTCAGAAGAGGATATTTCAGATGTATATATTTTGACTGAAATATCAGATGCAGAAGAATGTGTACAAATGATGAATATTTTCTTATCATGTTCAAAAGATGATTTTTCAGAAGAGCTCCATTACATTGAACAAGAAAGTGAAGAAGAAAGTGATACTGAGATCACTAGGGAAACAACAAATGTTTCAGAAGATGAATCTGAAAGTTCACAGTCAGAGCAACCAGAACAAAATGGTAAGCAATATGTGTCACCATTTCCAGAAGTAAATTCTTTCTGCCCATTTCAAAAAATAACAACAACCTCGACCAACCTTCCAAAGCCAGAGATCAATAGAGTATAAGAAAATACCCTATTAAAAAAGATAGTCAAGACAAATAGCCTTATATATATCCCGGTTCAAGTTCAAGTAAAAAATGAATCGCTATCTATTGATGCATGCATAGATACCGGTGGATCGAATAATTTAGCTAGGCCATCTCTATTTAAATCTCTGTGGAAACCTTTAAAAAATATACTGGTCTCTGAAACCATATGAGGATCTGTGAGTTTAACTCATTATGTAGACAATATTTCATTAAAAGTTGGAGGGAGTATAGTCAATATTTCTGCAATACAACGTTATGATCCCTCAGCTAGTTTAATGTTGGGAATGCCATTCTTAAATTTTGTGCTTCCAGTAACAATCAGCCAAGATAAGCTAATTATAAATTTGAAGAAAAAGGCTATTGTTGTGCCTAAACTATTCATTGCAAATTCAGAAGCAAGACATGAAAATAGTCAAAAAAGAGTCGGAGCAAGAAGACCCTTAAAAGATTCTAATGATGGGCAGGAAGTCCTGCAAATATATGAAGCTAGAGCAAAGTCTAAATCAAAACAAAAAACATGTCTAGATCCCAATTGGTCTACAGGACAAACTGTTATCCATGACATACTTTTAAAAAGTTGTTCAGAAAATCCACAACAGTTTTGGATAGTAGAGAGCCCTATGCAAGAGATTGTGACATTGCATGACAATGGAGTCAAAGGGAAACTCATTCCTTGCACACCTTCAGACGAGCAAGAAACAAAGAGACAAATAAAAGAATTGTTAGAAATGCAGCTTATCGAGCCAAGTGAGTCTGATTACTCTTGTTCAGCGTTTCTGGTAAGAAATTATTCTGAAATAGTCAGAGGTAAACCTAGAATGGTGATAAATTTCAAACCTCTGAATGTAATTACTCAGAGTTTTAATTATCCATTGCCCAAACCAGTAACCATAATGCAGAAAATACAACACAACAAAGTATTCAACGAATTTGACATGAAGTCTAGATACTATCAAATTCAGATACAAAAAGAAGACCGACATAAGACTGCTTTTATGTGTCCTGCCAGATTCTACCAATGGAAAGTGGTTCCATTTGGTTTGGAAAATGCCCCTACATTCTTCCAGTGAAGAATGGATTTCATTTTCTCTAAATATGATTTTATTGTAACATATATTGATGACATTCTTATTCATAGTCCAGATCTTCAAACTCATCTTGAGCATTTAGAAGTTTTTCTAAAGCTGCTTCAACAACATGGTATAGTCTTATCTGAAAGAAAAATGGTCTTGTTTCAAGACAACATAGATTTTTTTGGAATCCATGTAGTCAATGGTGAAATTCAAATTTAGCCTCATGTGTTGGCTAAATTAAATCAGTTCCCAAATGAGTTGAAAGATACAAAGACAATTCAAAGATTTTTAGGAGTCTTAAACTACATTCACAAGTACATCCCAAGATTGACAAAAAAAACAAATCCAATTAGAAAACATCTCAAATAGGGATGGTCACTAGAAGCAACAGTAGCCATCAAATAGCTGAAAGAAGAATGTCATCAATTGCCAAAAATCCAACCACCAGGTGATGGTCTAATTATTCTTCAAATTGATGCCTCTTTAGATTTCTAGTCAGTAGTTCTTTATGAACGAAGAGAGAAAGGTGAAGAAAAACTCTGTGCCTATGCGTCAGGTGAATTCCCACCCAGCGAGAAAAATTATTTCATACCAGAAAAAGAAACATTGGCTATATTCAATGGGATACAAAGGTTTGAATTATATCTTACACCTGTAAAATTTTTGATAAGAACAGACTCCAAGAATTTTAAATATTTTTTATCTACAAATATTTCAAGACAAATGGCAAAAGGAAGAATACTTGCATGGCAGCTTTGGTTCCAATAGTTTGATTTTGAAGTTGAATGGATCCCTGTCAATTCAAATTATTTAACTAATTCATTGACCAGGGATATGAAGAAAGCATTCTTTACGTGTCCAGGTTCATGTTTTACTATTCCAGGTAAAGGACCATAGGATGAGAATTTTAGTACATTTGTTGATAGATTTAGATTTCTTGAAGGACATGCTAGCCATCTCACAGAAGAAATCAAGAGAGTAGTGGGAATGAGACTAGGAAGAAACAATTGCATCAGGAAATGCCAAGCATGGCAATCCAAGAATGTAGGTATGTCTTTAGGCCTGGACGCTGAATGGGTAAAGGTATATCCTTTGCCTAACATGAAAGTAAAGTTATTTTTTAGAAGTCTTTCAGATCTTTGTTCTAGCGAATATATTGAAAAAATGACATGGATCCTAAAGGTTTTAAACTTTTATCAACTTATTGGAGGAGTTGACTTTGGCTTCAGCATTTTCATAGGAGAAAAAATTTTAGATCTTGAAGCCATTCCTTTTAAGCTTGAATTAGAGAAGTACATGGTTTCTCTAAAAATTCTAGACATTTTTGAGGAACTAGAAGCATCATTTCTTCAATGGTTTGATGAGAACTATGCACCAAATGACACTTTTCCTCAATATGAAATTCTTGAAGGATTTGTTGACTGGGAGATAAAAGATGGTTTCTGTAGGAAGAAGCCATCTACAAGGATATCTCAATGCATTCAAAGAACCTTACAATACCTTAGAATGTTTTCATCTTTATGGGATTATCATAGTCTCAGACTAAGAGAAAGTATCATTCCTAATCCCTTTGCACAAGTTTTTAGTCATGAACAGATTAGAGAGATTCAAACCGGCAATAATGAAGAGATGATTAAGCCACATGCTGGTTGGTTTAATGAATTTGGAAATTTGATATTAACAGAAAAAATACAGATTCTACAAAAAATGGATGATTCACAAGGAGAACCAAAGTCATTAAAATTTATAATCAATCAAAAGGCCTTCGTAACTATTCGCGTTATTTCAAGCAATTAGAATAATAATGTGATCCATATTATTAGCTTAATGATTTCAAACAGAATCTATACATCTATGATTTTTGAATTAGGCTGGCAAAACAAATAATATATGGGTGATAATTACAGAGAATGGGTTCAGTGTGCAATTGAAAGTTCCACTAATATGTTTCAAATCTTCAAATGGTAACTTCTAGTCGGCATCGAATTAGCAGTACAGAGATCATCCACGATTTTAAATGCCTTTAAATATTCTTTCGTATATATCCATATCAGTCCTTTACCTTTCCTTACCATGTGGGGAAACAACTGGCCAGGTACATACCTCAGCAACAAGGTCTCCACCAAATAAAGAAGAAAACGGAACAAGGAGAGTCATCAAAAGCATCATCAAAAAGGACAATAATATTAACTGAAGATGCTAAAGGAAAAGCAAAATCAAAAGAATCTACTTTACAGGATGAATAACCGGATGCCCAGGACCCAACAAATATCGATTGGGATGAAGAGTACTCTAAGATGATTGAACAACCCTACCAAAAGATGCTCGACAAGTCCAGACCATTACATGATTCTTTAGAAGAATTTGATTTTGATAACAACTATGATTCAGATAGAAGTCTGACAAGACCATGGTAGAATAGTTTGTACATATGTACCAGAAAAGTTGTGTAGACACCATTGGTGAAAATTATTCCGATAGGACCCTCAATTATTTCTGCTTTTTCATATTAGTAGGATCTTCAATTATTAAGCTTTATTCATAATAGTGTAGGAGGAAAGATCTATTTAAGAGGAGATTGGCAGATGTTCAAAATCGCTTAACTGAGAACTCTGAGATCTCATGTTGTAATTAGCCTTATATATTTTGCTTATTTTTATTAATATCGAAGCCTACTGGGCCGCCTGTCTGAGGACAGTTTCTGTCATCCAAAAGAACTTGGAACTGTGAGGCGAAGGCATTGAAGACCCAAGGAGAGTGGTCATAGTTGCGCGCACATGTTTGGTTGAGGAGTGGTAACCCACTCGGATCTGTTGCTTTGAAGTCTTCGAAATTGATCAAAAGTAAGTTCTTAATATTGAGGATCTCGATCGATTGTGTTTATGCTTTCAACTATCAGTTTTGCTGTGATATCTAGCCTATCAATTGTAGCTTTTCCACCTTTTGCTATGATATCTAGCCAGTAAATTGTAGCTTTTCCACCACAATAAAGTGGAAATGGTGGAAAAGCTACAATTGACGGGCTAGATATCACAGCAAAACTGATAGTCTAAAGCATAAACACAATCGATCGAGATCCTCAGTATCAAGAACTTACTTTTGATCAATTTCGAAGACATCAAAGCAGTAGATCTGAGTGGGTTACATCTCCTCAACCGAACATGTGTGCGCAACTATGACCACTCTCCTCGAGTCTTCAATGCCTTCGCCTTACAGTTCCAAGTTCTTTTGGATGACAGAAACTATCCTCAGACATGCGGCCCAATAGGCTTCAATATTAATAAAAACAAACAAAATACATAAGGTTGATTACAACATGAGATCTCAGTTTTCTCAGTTAAGCGATATCCCAAACGTCTGCTGATCTCCTCTTAAATAGATCTTTCCTCCTACACTATTCTAAAAAACTTAATAATTGAAGGTGCTACTAATCTGAAAAAGAAGAAATAATTGTGGGTCCTATCGGTATAATTTTCACCGATGGTGTCTACTCAACTTTTCTGGTACATATGTACAAACTATTCTACCATGGTCCTGTCAGGCTTCTATCTGAATCATAGTCGTTATCAAAATCAAACTCTTCTGAAGAATCGTGTACTAGTCTGGACTCATCGAGCATATTTTGGTAGTGTTGTTCAATCATCTTAGAGTACTATTCATCCCAATCGATATCTGCTCGGTCCTGGGCATCCGACTGTTCGTCCTATAAAGTATATTATTTTTCTTTTCCTTTTCCTTTGGCATCTTTATTTAATATTATTGTCCTTTTTAATGATTCTTTTGATGACTCTCCTTTTTCCATATTCTTCTTTATTTGGTGGAGACCCTATTGTTGAGGTGTGTACCTAGCCAATTGTTTCCCCACTTGGTAAGGAAAGGTAAAGCACTGATCTCGATATCTAAGAAAGAATATTTAAAGACATTTCTGATTGTGATTGATCTCTGTACTACTAATTCGATGCCATTTAGAAGTTCCCATTTGAAAATTTGAAACATATTAGTGGAAATTTCAGTTGCATGCTGAACCCATTCTCTGCAATTATCACTCATATATTCTTTGTTTTGCCAGCCTCATTCAAAAATCATAGATGTATAGATTTTGCTTGAAATCATTAAGGTAATAATATGGATCACATTATTATTCCAATTGCTTGAAATAACGCTAATAGTTACCAAGGCCTTTTGATTTATTATAAATTTTAATGCCTTTGGTTCTCCTTGTAAATCGTCCATTTTTTGTAGAATCTGTGTTTTTCTGTTAATCTCAAATTTCAGAATTCATTAAACCAACCAGCATGTTGCTTAATCATCTCTTCATTATTGTTGGTCTGGATCTCTTCGATCTGTTCATGACTAAAAACTTTTGCAAAGGGATTAGGAATGATACTTTCTCTTAGCATGAGACTATGATAATCCCACAGAGATGAAAACGTTCTGAGGTATTGTAAGGTTCTTTGAATGCATTTAGATATCCTTGTAGATGGCATTTTCTTGCAGAAACTATGTTTTATCTCCCAGTCAGCAAATCCTTCAAAAATTTCATATTGAGGAAAAGTGTCATTTGGTGCATAGTTCTCATCCAACCATTGAAGAAATGATGCTTCTAACTCCTCAAAAATGTCCCGAATTTTTAGAGAAATAATGTATTTCTCTAATTCAGGTTTAAAAGGAATGGCTTCAAGATCTAAAAAATTTTCTCCTGTGAAAATGCTTAAGCCAAAATCAACTCCTCCAATAAGTTGATAAAAGTTTAAAACCTTTAGGATCCATATCATTTTTTCAGTATATTCGCTAGACCAAAGATCTGAAAGACTTCTGAAAAATAACTTTACTTTCATGTTAGGCAAAGGATATACATTTACCAGTTCAGCATCCAGACCTAAAGACATACCTACATTCTTGGATTTCCATGCTTGGCATTTCCTGATCCAATTGTTTCTGCTAAGTCTCATTCCCACTACTCTCTTGACTTCTTTGAGATGCATAGCATGTCCTTCAAGCAATTTGAATCTATCAAGAAATGTACTAAAATTTTCATCTTGTGGTCCTTTACCTGGAATAGTAAAACACGAACCTGGACACGTAAAGAATGCTTTGTTCATGTCCCTGGCCAATGAATCAATAAAATACTTTGAATTTCCAGGGATCCATTCAACTTCAAAATCAAACTGTTGGAACCAAATTTTCCATGCAAGTATTCTTTCTTTTGCCATTTGTCTTGAAATCTTGGCATATAAAAATTATTTAAAATTCTTGGAGTTTGTTCTTATCAAAAATTTTACAGGTGGAAGATATAATTCAAACATTTGTATCCCATTGAATATAGCTAGTGTTTCTTTTTCTGCTATGAAATAATTTTTCTGGTTGGGTGAGAATCACCTGATGAATAGGCACAAAGTCTTTCTTCACCTTTCTCTCTTTGTTCAAAAAGAACGGCTACCTAGAAATCTAAAGAAGCATCAGTTTGAAGTATAAGCATACCATCACCTGGTGCTTGGAGTTTTGGCAATTGCTAACATTATGCTTTCAGCTGTTTGACTGCTGCTGTTGCTTCTGGTGACCATCCCTCTTTGAGATTTTTTCTGATTGGAGTTGTTTTTTTTGTCAATCTTGGGATGTACTTGTGAATTGAGGTCAAGACTCCTAAAAACCTTTGAATTTTCTTTGTATCTTTCGACTCATCTGGGAACTGATTTAATTTAGTCAACACATGAGGCTGGATCTTAATTTCACCATTGACTACATGGATTCCAAAAGAATCTATGTTGTCTTGAAACATGACCATTTTTCTTTCAGATAAGACTATACCGTGTTGTTGAAGCAGCTTTAGAAAATCTTCTAAATGCTTAAGATGAGTTTGAAGATCTGGACTATGAATAAGAATGTCATCAATATATGTTACAATAAAATCATATTTAGAGAAAATGAAATCCATTCTTCGCTAGAAGAATGCAGGGGCATTTTTCAAACCAAATGGAACCACTTTCCATTGGTAGAATCCGATAGGACACGTGAAAGCAGTTTTATGCTGGTCTTCTTTTTGTATCTAAATTTGATAGTATCCAGACTTCATGTCAAATTTGTTGAATACTTTGTTGTGGTATATTTTCTGAATTATGGTTTCTGGTATGGGCAATGGATAATCAAAAATCTAAGTAATTGCATTCAGAGGTTTGTAATTTATCACCATTCTAGGTTTACCTCTGACTATTTCAGAATGATTTCTTACCAGAAACACTGAACAAGAGTAATGAGATTCACTTGGCTCGATAAGCTACATTTCTAACAATTATTTTATTTGTCTCTTTATTTCTTGCTCGTCTGAAGGAGTGCAAGGAATCAGTTTCCCTTTGACTCCATTGTCATGCAATGTCACAATCTCTTGCATAGGGCTCTCTACTATCCAAACATGTTGTGGATTTTCTAAACAACTTTTTAGAAGTCTGTCATGGATTGCAGTTTGTTCTGTAGACTAGTTTGGATCTAGACATGCTTTTTGTTTTGATTTAGACTCTTCTCTGGCTTCATGTATTTGCAGGACTCCCTGCCAATCATTAGAATCTTTTAAGCATCTTCTGGCTTCGACTCTTTTTTGACTATTTTCATGTCTAGCTTCTGAATTTGCAATGAATAGTCTAGGCACAACAATATCCTTTTTCTTCAAATCCATAATCAGCTTATCTTGGCTGATTGTTACTGGAAGCACAAAATTTAAGAACGACATTCCCAACATTAAACTTGTTGAGGAATCATAATGTTGTTTTGCAGAAAACTTAACTATACTCCCTCAAACTTTTAATGAAATATTGTCTACATAATGAGTTAAACTCAAAGATCCTCCTATGGTTTTAGAGACCAGTATATTTTGTAAAGGTTTTCACAGAGATTTAAACAGAGATGGCCTAGCTAAATTGTTCAATCCACCGATATCTATGAATTCATTAACAAATATCCATTCATTTTTACTTGAACTTGAACCGGGATATATATAAGGCTATTTGTCTTGACTATCTTTTTTAATAGAGTATTTTCTTATACTCTATTGATCTTTGGCTTTGGAAGATTGGTCGAGGCTGTGGTTATTTTTTGAAATGGGCAGAAAGAATTTACTTCTAGCAATGGTGACACAGATTGCTTACCCTTTTCTTCTGGTTGCTTTGACTGTGAACTTTCATATTCATCTTCTGAAACATCTGTTGTTTCGCGAGTGATCTCAATATCACTTTCTTCTTCACTTTCTTGTTCACTGTAATGGAGCTCTTCTAAAAAATCATCTTCTGAACATGATAAGCATATATTCATCTTTTGTACACATTCTTCTTCTTCTTCTACATCTGATAGTTCAATCAAAATATATACATCTGAAATATCCTCTTCTGACTCTACTACAGACCAATCATTTTGAAAATCATCTATCTCTATACAAGCTTTGAGTTTAATGGATAAATTATTTGGGCACTTTTTTGCAAAATGTCCTTCATTTTTACAAATGAAAGAACAATTGTTGTTTTTTGGTCTTGATCTTTTCTTCAAAAATTTATACTTTCTAGACAAATTTCTTTGATTTGAGACTCTCTTGGGTCTAAATTTACCATACCTCTTTGTTTTCTTTTTCTTTTTGAATGGTGTCGAGGTAACATAATTTTGCAGACATCGGAACTGGGTGTGATGTCACATGCCCTCTTCTGCCAACACAAGTATTTCACTTTCTTTGTAATTCTGAAAAGAAGGTCAAGCATTAAACTTGATCTATTCTTTTGTTCTATACATCTAGATCTTTCATAATGAGGTCTCCTAGATTGCCTGGTAGTTTTGACAAAAAAGAAATTTTTTGAGAAAAATCATTTGAGAGATTAGCTTTGAAAACCTTAGCCATAAAATCTTTACTGAATTGATCAAAGTACTTTAGATCTCTTAATTCCATACGACTAAGATCTGTTATCAATTTCTTTTTCTCATCAACAGGTTCTGGTATGAACTATGTTTTAGCAATAACTCTAATGTGGACAGTCCAGCTTCCATGACTGCTCTTCTTTCTTCTTCAGATGGTCCCATCCACCAATCATAGACTATACTCGTCATACGTTTTTCTGCTAGGATCATAATGGATACATTATCCAATTTTTTTGTAATCTGCATTTGATGCAGAGCACTTATACAAATCCGAATTGATTCTTCGGGATTTGAATAATTATCCAAATCTAGAATGTAGCCACTTGTATTAGCAGCATACAAATCTTCTTCAACACGTGGATATTTTTTACTTCTTTTATGATATGAGGCTTGTTCTGGTTATTTATGGATGGCAAGATAAAAGAAATAAATTTGGAGGCGGCTTGATGAAAGGCCATCACTTCCTTTTTTGAAACAAATGTTTTATTTGTTTTGTATGCTTCTTTTTTTCACTGGTTAATTTCCCAGTATTTTTTGAAGTGGACTCTTCTGCACTAGTCGCAGTTACTGCTTCTTCTGATTCTTCTTCTTCTTCTTGATCCCAATATTTGGGTGCACTCATATCTATTTAAAATTTTGGGATTTCTTTGGCCTTATTCTTTTGTCTCCTTCTTCTTATTTCTTCCTTTTTTTATTTTTCTGACTACTGCTCATCATAAAGAAGTTTAAGATTGGCATTTATTAATTTAGCTTGTTTGCCTAAATCATCTAGAACATCTTCAACATGTGAACACCAGGTGGTTAGATAGTTTCCTATCTGGTAGACCTATTCTAAATCATTTGGATTTTGTGAATTTTGTTCTAATAACAAGGCACAATCAGCTCTTGTGGATGGCTGTCTAGTATTGGATGAAGAAGTACATAATTTTGTTTTTGGTGGCCATTACCCCCTTTTACAAATCTGTGATTTGCAAACTGGAATTCTTATACTGGTGGTATATGACCAATATATGTACGAAACATCTTATTTACAGCAAATAAAGGTTTTTCTTCTGGTATGTACAACTAATTTGTAGACAACGGTGTACTAGTGGAAGAATTGGCTTCATCTGGTGAAGGAATATGACGATAAAGTGATTTTCTACCACTGATAGGAGGTTGTTCATTTTCTTGAATGGCTGGTAACACATATTTTTCTGACATGATGATAGGTCGGGGTCCTCTTGTTCGGTCTGGAAGGATTCTAACTCGACCATCTAATACAAACATTCTTTTAATATTTCTTTTTGAACTGCCTGTGGATTCCAGTGATTTATATTGGATATACCAATCATTAGGCAAAGCTTCTTTATCATAATGAACACCTTCTAATTGAGCATTACTCACACCTACCGCAACACAATATTTTAAAACTGGTTGTCTTAGTTTAGGATGTACATTATTTGTCAGCTGGAAAGACGTTTGGATTAGCACTGATAAATATTCACTGTCTTGAACCATTTCTAGACCTTGTACTCCAACTAAAGCTTTCCAACAATCTTTTAAGTGAACATCAAACAAACTAATGGCATAATCTAGATAGATAGTGCCATATTGACATACCGAGGATAGATTTCCAAGTATTGTTCCAATCTGAGCATGATCATATATCTTATGTCTGGTGTCGAAGACTTCTGCAATACAAGGAGTATTGAGACCATGACGATATAATGGAGCTAATCCAATTCTAATTCCCCCAAAATGTAAAGAGGAAAATTTCTTTTCAGCAACATATTTTCAAAAAAAATTAATTTCTTCATAAAACAAATTGAGAGCAAGAATTTGTACAGATGGACTTGATATTTTTATCTTTAGTTCAACTTATTTTAGCCAAAAAATTTTGGATAGACTAAACAAAGATGGAACAGGATAAACTTCTTTAGAGCTCAAAACTGGTAGGTTCCAGCTTTCTGGATCTTCAAACTTTTCATGTTTTACACTATCAGATTCAAGGGATCTACAGTCTACTTCAGATACAGATCATCTATTGATATTTGAGAATGATCTCAAGAAATTGGCCATCTTTGAACTTTTACAAACTATTTCAGAGATTAACTAAAGCAGCCTTTATCTACACAGTAGTTGTAATACAAATGCTTTTCGAAGGCTACTTGGATAACTTCAGACTCTGTCTATAAGATGTATGGTTTCCTCTCAGGAACGAGCTATGGCTCTGATACCAATAAAATGAAAAGGGTGGAAAAGCTACAATTGACTGGCTAGATATCACAGCAAAACTGATAGTCTAAAGCATAAACACAATCGATCGAGATCATCAGTATTAAGAGCTTACTTTTGATCAATTTCGAAGACTTCAAAGCAGAAGATCTAAGTGGAAGCTACAATTGACTGGCTAGATATCACAGCAAAACTGAGAGTCTAAAGCATAAACACAATCAATCGAGATCCTCAATATTAAGAACTTACTTTTGATCAATTTCGATGACTTCAAAGCAGCAGATCTGAGTGGGTTACCTCTCCTCAACCGAACATGCGCCCACAACTATGACCACTCTCCTCGGGTCTTCAACGCCTTCACCTTACAGTTCCAAGTTCTTTTGGATGACAGAAACTGTGCTCAAACAGGCAGCCTAGTAGACTTCGATATTAATAAAAACAAGCAAAATACATAAGGTTAATTACAACATGAGATCTCAGTTAAGTGATGTCTTTTGCACTAAAAATTGTCACCTTGACATTCTGCAATATGTTGGAGTCCATTACCACTAATACTTTCCTCCTTTGCAAGTCTTAAGCCTCAGTTCCTCATATCAAGCCTTGAAAATAAGAGAAAGCCCTCAAAAGTCTCTTAAACTATGGTTCTGCACTTTCTCTTTGCATTACCTACAGTCCCGCACCTAATGGTCATGTCTCGTGTGCACCTGACCGCTTTGTCCTTGTGTTATGGGTTCAGACCCCTATAAAAGTTAAAAAGGCGTGAGTATATTCTAAAAAAACTCACTTTTAGTCCTTTCTAGAAGCTTCTGGAAGGAATCTTGAGGTGGCAAGTTCGCTCTCTTAAGGTTCATGCATCCCATACCTTAAGGAGCTAACCCCTTGATGTGAGGAGCTTATCCCTTTGAAGGAGGATTCTATCCTTTCATAAGTGGACCTGTAACCTCTTCCTCTACACTATAAAAAGAAGCATTGAGTTAGTTACTGGGGAGGTTAGAAGCTGAATATTTTTTAGGTCAAATGTTGTTGGAACTTAGTCTTCTTAGTTGAGTTTTTATGAGGAGAGATTACATACCTCTATGATCTAATTTGTAAGAGTGCAAGGCTTGTCAAAGAAAAGGAAATTCTTGTTTTAGACCCCAGGAAGAGCTTGTTCAACATCAAGGCTGAAAAGGTTGTAAGATTCTTCTAATTCAAAGTTAATACAAATAAGTTTGTTTTTCTTAATAAGCTGTTGATTAATGGTTTATTTTATGGATTCCTTGATCACCATAATAGACATGATTTATGATATTTGCTATGAAGGTGCTATTTAATGTTTTCTTGTTTGTGATTGTAGGTTCTCAAAGGTAACTCTTTCAAACGATTGAAGGATGACCACTACAAACAAGCATTGGATCTAAGGTAAGGACTTAACACATTTATAGTATTTATTTATAAATCACATATGTCTAGAGAAAGATAGATTTGTTTGTCTTTTTGTTGCTAGGCTATCTTCTGATACCAAGGAGATCGGTCTTGTCCGCAAGATTGATTTATCCAGCCAACAAAATGGTGACTCCGCTGGGGACCTAAATTTGGTTTTTGGTTTTCCTTTGTTTTGACTTGAGAAAATTGTTTTCTTTTCTGGTTTTTGATTGATGTATGTTGGCTTGGGTAGTTTTTAGAATATGGATTATTTTTTGGTTTTTTCAAAGTTTTCAGGGGACTGCACTTTCTCTTTATAGACAGTGCAGGCATCTCCGCAGTTTTCCTTTAGTAAACAGAGAGGGACCACACTTGTTTCTTCTAGAAGCCTGCGGACCCTGTAAAATTTTTTGAAAAACCTAAAATGTCTTCTACCAGTCAAGTTTAGGTTTCATTTAGGGTTTTAGTGTCTACCCAGATCTGTATTTTTCCTGTCAAAAATCTCTTGTGAGTGAGTTCCGATGGTATTTTTGTTTTAGATGATTTTCTAGAAGTTTTGCATGCTTGGAGTAGTTTTCACTTGGTCTCTATAGTGACTCAAAGATCAGAAGCTTGAGAAACCTTAGATCACCCTCGTGTCTTTTCGTCTTCTTGATGAGCCTGACTTGGTTGTGAAATCTATGCTTTGAAGAAATAGATTTAGTTTTCTCCTTGCAAATCTTTGAACAAACTTTGTTATAAGTTTTGAATTTCATTTTTACAAAAGAAAACATATTTGGATGTTTTTGATTGGTTTGTTATTCTAAACAAATGAATCCTTAGTTTACTTAACAACTAAGTAAAACATCCTCAAAAATAATTGAAGCTTTTTATTCATTTAGTTTTTTAAAAGTTTTTATATTTCAAAATTAGTTTTTGTAGTTTTGAGTGTTTTTCTAGAACTTGTAGATCTCTTTTGAAGCAAATTGTTTTTTGTAGTTTCGAGTTTTGAAAAAGGAAAGGGATTTATCGCGAGAATTAATTATTAATCTCGTTTTGATTTCTGATTGAAAAAGACATAAGATTTTCTTTCCATTTCCATGTTGAAAGAAAGAATTGTTTCTTAAAGAATTGCATTCTCAAACTCTTTCTTTTAGCTAGAATTTCATTGAAAGAAAAACAAATTGCTTATCATTTTAGGTGCATTTTTTAGTGTTTTTGGAGTCGAGTATTCACACCATCAAAGTTTCATTTCCACACTTATTGACTTAAAGGACAAACCATAAAAGCAACGCTTAATTAAAATTGATCTAGTTATCTTTTCTATTTCTAGGGCTCTTATCACCAATATAGCTTAGGTTAGTATCTTGGAGTAGGGAGTAATTAACTCTCCAAGATAGTTAAAACAAACAAGTAGATACATCTTGCGGTAGGAAATAAATCCAATTGTAATTGATACATTCTAGGAAGCTTCTGTTAAAGGAGTCAATGACAAGATCATGTTCGAAGCTTTGAGACAATCAATTATGTTTCATTGGGAAAGATAGAATATTTACGCGTATTATAAATGGTAAACCTAAAATTAACCATTTTCGAGGAGCTTGGGGTCACTTGTTGGTAAACCTCGGATTGACCATGTCGAGGAGCCTTCAAGGGGATTGAGCTTTGTTACTCTACCCTTGTGCGTAGATCGGATCATAGACTGTTCCTCAAGTTGTATTTGTTGTTGTTGGTAACCTTAGTGTCCATAAACTTAAGATTATTTCCTAAGGTGATAGTGAAGGAAGGATCTCACCGTACCTAGAGTAGATGTCGACTAAACTCACTTGGACTTTCTGGGGGGTTCTCTTTACTCGAGATGGTTTTGTGAAGAAACTTGTGCCAGTCTGTTTCATTAAGCAGGTTGTCGGAGTAACTGTTCCAACCGCCCTTTCTGTATTAAACTTCTACTACGTTGGATTTCATCACCAACTAGTGTTTTTAGTATGGGAAGTTACTGTTTGTGTGTGGTTTTAATTCTTAGATTTTTTAGGCGTGTGATTCAGTTGTTTGTTTCTTTAAAGACTTTAGGTGGTTTTATTGAAATTTTCTTTGTTTGTGTGTGATTAATTAAATATTTAATCGTGGTTGAATTACCGAGACAATCTCGTAGACTTCAGGGGAAACCTCCTGAGTATACACCAAGCCAGCTTGAAGGGCTACGAGCTCTTGTATCATCTAGTGACAGTAGAGTTGGATCACTAGAAGCCAGAGAGTCATATTTAATTGTTCATCCTGATTATCAAATACAAACAACAGAGTATATCCAAGAGCCAATTTCATTTTTCGAAGAACCTGGTAGTATTTCTCCTTCTAGTGAATTAGCTGAAGAACCTGAAATTTCTGAGTCTGACACTGAACCTGTTGCTACTCCAACTTCAGCATTTGCTTCTCCAACTTCTAGTGGTCCCGGTTCACCTAGGGTAGGAAATATCATTACTCAAAATCTTCCTTCTGGCCTCATTTCTATTGAAGAACTTGTCAGTCCAGACGAACATGTAACTCTTCTCGAAAACCAACGGACTTTAAATCTTAGGGAGCGTGAATCAATATTCTACAGTCCTTTTAGGAGTCACTATTGGTATGTATCATTGACAAATTTTTTAGAAAACCCGAGTCTTAGCTTTTCACCACCTCGAATTCCTTTTCATCCTATAGCAAGAGGTTATTATCCTTTATCGATCATGTCAAGACAGTCATCTATATTTTCCCAATCACTAGAAACATTATGGTGGTCATTCTGTTCCTTCGAGGTATCAATCACTCACTGGTACCTTTTCAGGAGAATCTCCTTGACCAATTGAACATGAGTTATCACCTGGTAGTAATGGAACTCAAGCGTTGAATGTAGAAGAAATCCTTATGATGTCTAGTAGTATTCCAAATCCTCAACCTCAAGGTAGTCAGTTACCGCCTGGGGGGCAACCTCAATGTAGTCAATTACCGCCTGGTGGGCAACCTAAAAGTAGTCAGTTACCATCTGGGGGGAAACCTCGAGGATAGTACATACCTTCGGGACAATACATACCTCAAGGCCAACCCCAGACTCAGTACATACCTCAAGGTCAACCCCAGTTTCGGTACATACCTCAAGGTCAACCCCAGTTTCAGTACGTGCCTCAAGGTTATCAACCTCAAGGTCAGTACCCAACTCAAGGTTTCCAACCACCTTCTAGTCAATCATTTTTACAAGGAGCTGGAAATGTATCGCTTAATTATCAGCCCTACGTTCAACTAGGTTATGGTCCTCCATATGCACACCTTTTATGGGTCCATACTCCGGAATGAATATGGTGTGGGATCTGTCTCAAACTCAACAAACTATGCAACCTAATGTGCAGTTATCTAATCAAACTGGACAAACTTTGGTTTCTGGTCCAACCCAGCAACCTATCCAACCTACTGTTCAAACATCTGCACCTAGTTTAGTTTAGCAGCCTGGGCCTAGCTCACCTCAAACTCCGCCTCAAACTATTGCTACAACTTTTGTTCAACCTACCACACATGTTTCAAGAGTATCTGTAGCTCCAGTTTCTACTATCCCTGCATCAGTACAAACTCCTCAAGTCATTGTGCCATAGTCAGGACCTACAGTGCAGACTTCGGTCCAGCTGCCTGCAGGACAAGCTGGTCCAAGTACAATTATCACAAGTCAACCACAATTCACTTATCAACTGTACCAGGAACAGTATCAATTTAGTCCTACTGTATAAAACCCAGTTTATCAGTATTAATTGTATCCTGGCTATACTTATCAATAGCCTCAACAACCCCAGTTTGGTCTGGTTAATCCTAGTTTCCCAGGAGGTTATAACATTCCTAATGCAAATCCAATTCCAGGTTATTCTGGATATCCTCCTCCTGGAGCTGGTCTTGTTACTCAAGGTTTTCGCGACCCTAACCGTCAGTTACCATTTATTGCAACTTTGTATTTACCTATTTTTTCGCCCCTTACGAACGATCTGATTTACTATCTTCCGTATTGGCTGCCAATGCCTAGTAAGTTACCTAATGATATCTCGAAATTCGAGGGTAATTCAAGAGAGGATCCGTCAAATAATGTTATGACTTATCACCTCTGGTGTGCATCTAATTCAATTATTGATGATTCAATTCGATTTCATCTTTTTCAACGAACTCTTATAGGTCTTGCCGCTAAATGGTACATTGAGTTACCATGAGCCTCTTTTTATAATTTTAATCAGTTAGCCACTTCTTTCTTAACTCATTTTCAGTTGCTTGTTAGATATAACAATGGCACGGAACTATTAATTTCGCTAAAACAATCTGTTAGCGCTTGAAATTACACCTCAGGCTGAAAAAGGTAAACTCCAAGGCAACATCAAACCACTTAGCCTCGTAGCTAGCCCTACGGTGCAGGAGAGGGCTCTCTCCGGTCTATCTCAACAAATATCTTCAACGGGAAGAGATAACCAATAAAGAACATTGATTTTAGGCTAGTAAACTAATAAAAAGGTTTGATTTGGGATTTTTAGGGTTTTGGTGGAAAATTGGGGAAAGGCAATTTTGGGTGCGGGGATTGGACACAGTTTTCGCAGGGGGTTCTTTGGGGCGAGGTAGGAGACTGTATTGATGCCTTTGAAAGATTTGGATGGATGAGAATGACTGGTGAGGAGCTAAGGAGAGCAAGCAATCACCTTGAATTCTCCTTAAACAGCTGAAAACATTGATATTAAGCAAACTTAAAGGCAGAGCATAGCAACCATGAATTCTACCTTAACACTTTATTTGCATAATTTGCAGAAGAAAAAGTAAGAATATGATTCACATAAAAAAATTACAAGTACAAATAGAAACACACCATCAATACATGTAACCACAAGAATCCCAAAAAGGACTGCAAAATCCTGGTCTTTCTTCCTTTGCCAAAAATGCAGAGATACAATGAGTAATACAATAGAAGTTTTCTCCCTCAAGAGTCCAACCATGAAAATGACTAAGAAAGTAAATAATATAGGCAATCTAACATCTTTCCTTGCCTATAGGGGTCGAGCTCACTATCCTAGGAGCTGTTTCAACCAATTCCAAACTGAGCACTGAAAAATAGGCAGTCAAAACAACTTGCCTCTATAAACTAGAAAACCAATTCATTCATTAAATTTTGGCCTATCTCATGCATGAATCTTCTAGAATAGATAAATGAGTGTCAAAATATCATAAAATTACATCATTTACATCAAGGAGGATCAAAATTCACTCCAAAAAGTCAAACCTAGTCAAATCTGCGTTTTGCTGAGCTGTAGGTACAATTTCTATGAAAATTGCCCAACGGGTCGCGCACCTTTGGAGCAGTTTTTTAGGCACTTCCAGGTGTCCAAATGAGGTAAAAGTGGGCTTGTTGGAAAGGTCTGGATGTCTACTTTCCAACCCAAGTGAAATTTCTGAATTGGGTGTCCATTTGCCCCTCCAAAATTACAATCTCCCAAGACTTCTTCATGTGTGTCAAAAAGGTGGCAGAAAGTCATTTTTTGCTTGTTTTTTGACCTTTTGGAGGCTCAAAACTTGGTAAAAATTCTTTGTCTTTGCTGAGAAAGTGTATTTTTGCATGACAAATCCAAAAATGCAAACTTTTCCTGAAATGGACCTCCCAGTCGAAAGGGTCGCGCACGGTGCGCAACCCGTTGGTGAAGAAAACCTGTTTTTTGACCAAAAATTCACAAGTGACCAAAAATGCTCAAAATTTTTTGAAATTTGTGCTAAGGTTGATTCATTTAGTACCAGGCTCCTTCAAGGAAGCCTCAGCCAAGATGTGGAGGGGATCGGGCCTTTTTCTTCGTTTGAGTGCCTTGGCCAACCGTCCTTGGAGCACCTTCATTCTTGCCTTGCATACGTGCATTCAGGCCCAATAGTGGTTCTTGATATTCCGAAGCAGGTCCTTATCTCTGTTGGCCTTGGCCAGCAACCTCTCCAAATGAGCATTGACCCGAATAAGCATGAATTCTCGATCTATGGGTGCCAAATCATCGGGTCTCCTACGAGCCAATTCCCAGTCTTCACGAATCCTCCGCTGCTCATAAAGCTTGTGCTCATCCTCCAACTATTTGTTGCGCTGCTCTAAATAGTTAATTACCCATTTTGCCATCTGCAATTTCTTGTGCAGCGACTCATTCTCGGTCCTTTGCTCTCGGATGATCTCCTTGAGCTTTGAGGCAGGGGAGCTATCCTCAATATCAATGATGTCAATATCTGGATCACATGACAATCCTTCCTCAATCTTGGACTGCTTGCCCCTCTCTGATACCTGTGCTGCTGTCAGAGGCGAGGCCCCTTCCACCTGGTGTGGATATAACACTCGCGGTGTTGATGAAGAAGGTGAGACCCCTTCTACCTGCTGTGGAGAAAATAATCTCCGAGCTGATGCAAATAAGGCCCTGTGGCCTCTCTGATATGTGAGCAATGGAGGGGAACTGACATGTCTGGGCTCTGGGATGTCATACTGCTATGAAGGTCCTCCCTCCTCATGAATAACCTCGGGGGGTGGTGGCGCTGCGAAGAAATCTCGAGAGATGAAGTCCTCCCATAGAATACCCTGCTGGGCCAACTGATGCATGACCACTATCTGGATCAAAGCATAATGGTAGATGCTCCTGTGTTGCTGTGCTGGGCTCTTTCTCTGCACCAAGGGCACCATCCTCTCAATATTCCGGCACATGAAAAATGGTATGTTCATCATCCGTACCCGTGTGAAGTGCATCAACAAGTGGATATGATACGAATACAAACGTGAAAATCTTCCCTCACAGGTGAAATAGTGAATGATGAGTCTCATCAAGGGCACATACTCATCCTTCAAGAATCTAAAAGGAAACACAACAGTTACTTGCCTCATAAATACAGGTTTAATGTAGGGCTCATAATGAAATCTGTCCAATAGCTGGCGCTTGTTACACTCTTCTCCAACATTGGGTATCCCTGTTGCTTGAGCAAAAATCTCAGGTGACAATGTAAAATCCACCCCTGCAAGATTCACATGCCCGTTGTGCAGATGCAAAACAAACAAGCGGACCAATTCCCTATGATGCTGAATTTGAGAAATCCTCTCGCAAAAATCATAACATGATTGATGGTGGAAATATGTGACTGCAAGTGGACAAGCCTATAAATAGGTCAAAGAGGTGGGCTCCTCTCTCACATGGTGACCACTCTTTCCACCCCTGTGAAGTCTCCTTTGTACCTCAATCTCTGGTGTTGACTCACGGTCATCACTTTGCTCATAATCGGTTTCAGTTTCTAACATGGTTTCAAGAGCAAAGTGGGTGAAATGTACTGCTGCTTCTGCTCAAAAAATTGGTGTTTTAACTGCTGAAATGCTGCTTCAAGGGGAAAAATAACACAAGGGAAATGTTAGGGAAGGGAGACTTTTGAGGGAACTGAGGGAAAATATAAGTAAAAGGGGATTTAGGGAAGGAATGATGACATATACAACATTATACAATTATAATTTGCAGGGGTTTTATGGGAAGTAGGGTTTAGGGTTATGTTATTGAATTTTAGGGATAGGGATAGGGTTTTAGGGCTTTTGGTATTTTGTTAGGGAGATTAGGTGAAAATGACAAGGGAGATGGTAATGAGATGTGGAAAAAAAATGGGGGTTAAAAGGGATGACCTTGAGCAGCAAAAACAAAACCCCAGGCTTACTTTCACTTTGACATTTGTAAGCAAAATACACATGAACTTCTCATTTCAAAATGATGACATTTAAAAGCTCATTCAAGCTTTAGCAAGCAATCTAATGGATGTTCGGAACCCTACCTACAACCTTGAAGAGATTTGGGGTCGATTTGAGGTTTGAAGGGAATTTTCTGTGTGTAAACCCCAACCCTCGCGCACGGGTCTTGATGGGTTGCGCACACCCAACGCGTTGTGCCTGTGTCTTTTTCCCACTGCGATGACTGCCCTGACGCATTGCGCCTGCCCAACACGTCACGCACAGGTCCTGATGCATCACGTGCGGCCTCTCACAGCAATTTTGCCCAGTTCTTTCACTAAGTCGCCTTTCAAACTTGCTCTTGGAGTCTTGGAGGCAAATAATGATAAAATGAAGGGAGGGGTGCTTTTATAAACTTGATTTGAATTAATTTCCCCTCAAACCCACTTTCTAATGTTTATAACATGACACTTTTTCAAAATTTAAATGCTACTGACTTATGGTTTGCTTTTTGTCCTGAAATTGGTTGAAATGATGTTTTTTCTTGAAAACGTTTGCAGAGGTAGCTTCTGAGGAGTCTTGGCAAAGGTGACCAGGGCCGCATGCTGACTTCTAGAGAATTTGATTTTTTTACAATTTTTTACAAAAATGAGAAAATGACCTTGCCTTCAAAAATAGAGTTTTTGAACTCAAGGTAAAAATTAGCTATACAATATGAAATCATCTGAAGTGATGCTTTGATGGACATCCTCTGGCCTGCTAGGCATTTATTGACCTAAAAAACATGACCTCAAAGACAAATTGGACTAAACCCTAGACTTAGGAACTTGACCTCATAAAAAGACCAATGACCTTGTGAAGAATTTATTGACTGAAACAAACTTAATCCAGCAGTGCCAAGAGGGGAATAAAAGACATAAGCTCCTCCATCAGGGTTATGGCATGCCTAATGGAATGCAATAAGATGACACTGATGAGACACCTACTTATGTAAATGCAAATAGTTTTGATCACTGATGGAGGGCTTCTAGACCGACTCTAACATTGGCTCCAATGGGGATGGTAGCTCCTTGGAGGTGCCAAGAACCTTAGACCTCTGGGAGAGCAGACCAGTGCCTTTTAATCATTGGGAAATGGAGTCATTATTTCAACAAATCAACACAACTGAAGACTCAACTTATTAACTAGAAACTGACTGAATTGATTGAAAGGAAAACTTCAAACTAAACTGTAATGAAACTGGAACAAAATGTTGCCTTATGGCTGCTTATTTATTTACAACATCTACCCTAATCTGTTGTACAAACAATAGATCAGGTAATACTAAAATGCCAGATTAGCCATTCAAGTAAACCTGAAAATGATGCTGCTTGAGAATGCTTCCACCAGGACGGAGATGTTATTGCTGGCAGCCCTTCATGCACGTAATGAGCCTGGTGACATAAAAGACAGCCTGATCTATCAATCAAACTGAAAAACATTTCCATGTATGTTTCCATTGGATCGCAGAAGTCGGACTCTGTTGGCTGCCCCAACTCTGCAATACATACTTCCAGCTACACATTGTTAATGTAAACATCTGTAGGCGAGTCTGTTATTTCTTGTTGCGAAGGAGGAAGGATTTACAAGAAATTTTTAAGGTCTTGGAAATCATATGACTGGATCTTCTCATCTAAACATTGAATCTCCTTTTCAAGTTTTTCAACAATTAACTCACAGGCACCAGTTTTAGTTTCAAGACGAAACTTCGGAGATTTCAAACTTTGAAAGAAGGCACTGAAAAATTCTTCATTAATTTCAATATCCACTAACCACTCTCTAACTTCGTTTAGAGCTTCACAAAGTGCAGGGTTTGCCACATACCCCATCATTGCATGGATGGATCAGCGAGCACTGAACTGTCTGGATCGAGTTGGAGTCGCTAGGTGAATGGTTCAGCCTGCATATGTGTCTGACTGCTGTCCACCATCAGCATCATATCTGCAATTTGATTTCATGTACTGGGACAAGACAATCAACAAGTCGAATGTTCTCCCTAGTATGGTCGCCAATATGTTAGCGCTTGAAATTTCACCTCAGGCTGAGAAAGGCAAACTCCAAGCCAACATCAAACCACTTAGCCTCGTAGCTAGCCCTACGGGGCAGGAGAGGGCTCTCTCTGGTCTATCTCAGCACAGATCTTCAACGAGCAGAGATAACCAATAAAGAACACTGATTTTAGGCTAGTAAACTGATAAAAAGGTTTGATTTGGGATTTTTAGGGTTTTGGGTGGAAAATTGGGGAAAGGCAATTTTGGGTGCGGGGATTGGACACAATTTTCGCAGGGGGTTCTTTGGGGCAAGGTAGGAGACTGTATTGATGCCTTTGAAAGATTTGGATGGATTTAGAATGACTGGTGAGGAGCTAAGGAGAGCAAGCAATCACCTTGAATTCTCCTTAAACAGCTGAAAACATTGATATTAAGCAAACTTAAAGGCAGAGCATAGCAACCATGAATTCTACCTTAACACTTCATTTGCCTAATTTGCAGAAGAAAAAGTAAGAAGATGATTCACATAACAAACTTACAAGTACAAAGAGAAACACACCATCAATACATGTAACCACAGGAATCCCAAAAAGGGCTGCAAAACCCTGGTCTTTCTTCCTTTGCCAAAATGCAGTGATACAATTAGTAATACAATAGAAACTTTCTCCCTCAAGAGTCCAACCATGAAAATGACCAAGAAAGTACATAATATAGGCAAGCTAACATCTTTCCTTGCCTCTAGGGGTCGAGCTCACTATCCTAGGAGCTGTTTCAACCAATTCCAAACTGAGCACTGAAAACTAGGCAATCAAAACAACTTGCCTCTATAAGCTAGGAAACCAATTGATTCATTAAATTTTTGCCTATCTTATGAATGAATCTTCTAGAAGAGATAAATGAGTGTCAAAATATCATAAAATTACATCATTTACATCAAGGAGGATCAAAATCCACTCCAAAAAGTCAAACCTAGTCAAAACTACGTTTTGCTGAGCTGTAGGTGCATTTCTGTGAAAATTGCCGGGTCGCGCGCCTTTCGAGCACTTTTTGAGGCACTTCCAGGTGTCCAAATGAGGCAAAAGTGGGCTTTTTGGAAAGGTCTGGATTTCTACTTTCCAACCCAAGTGGAATTTCGGAATTGGGTGTCCATTTTCCCCTCCAAAATGGAAATCTCCCAAGATTGCTTCCTGTGTGTCAAAAAGGTGGCAGAAAGTCATTTTTTGCTTGTTTTTTTGACCTTCTGGAGGCTCAAAACTTGGTGAAATTTCTTGGTACTTGACGAGAAAGTGTATTTTGTCCTGAAAAATCCAAAAATGTAAACTTTTCCTGAAATGGACCTTCCCATCGAAAGGGTCGCGCACGGTGCATGACTCGTTGGTGGAGAAAACCTATTTTTTGACCAAAAATTCACAAGTGACCAAAAATGCTCAATTTTTTTTGAAATTTGTGCTGGGATTGAGTCATTTAGCACCATGCTACTTCAAGGAAGCCTCAGCCAAGATGTGGAGGGGATCAGGCCTTTTCCATCGTTTTAGTGCCTTGGCCAACCTCCTTGGATCTGAAGATTGTAATTTTGACATTTCTATAAAACCATGACACCTGTGAAACAAGTGAAGGAGGTTTTTCTTATTTGGCATGTTTTGGACAAAAACCTCTCTCATTTTTCCAAAATTCATATTTTATTGCTCTGAAACACCATTTGAGTGAAACTTATCCCGGTGTGTGAAACAAGGAATTTTGTCGAAATGAAGTGAAATGAAGGGGATAAGGGGCTTCTAAATTCTTGGGGAAATTTTTGGAAGTAGGAAGGGATGTTAGGAAGCAGGGGAAAGTGGAATATCAAAGATTGAGTGAGGGAAAGGGGTCCAAAAGGGCAAAACACAGGCCCAACCTAGAAAATTGCCAAGTTATAGCTAGAAACTAGGGTTTGTGCGAAAATGAGGAATTTGGGGAATCTCAGTGATGGGAAGAATTTGGTAAGGTAATTTAAGGATAGGGGAAGGTGTATGAACATCAGGATACAAGTTTTTCTGATGATTTGACCGTCCAAGGGAAATTGGCTTCAAAACCCTAGGAGAAGGAAATGACCTTACCTAGGCGCAACTGAAGCATGAACAAGGTGTAAAATGACTCATTAGACACTGAGATGATAATGAAAACCCTATGAATGATGATAGACTCAGCTGAATGATGACCTGGATTGACATTTGGGCAATTTTGAAAAGAATGAGAGCAAACCCTAGACCTAATGCCTAGTGACCAAATTTTGCTTGAAAACTCCTTGAAATGACAAAATTTGACCTTGAAACTTCAAAATCACTTTGTAAGAGCATATTTGATCACTGTAGGAAGGCTGGAAAGACTGACACTAACACCTTCAACTCGGCCACCAGCGACTACTTGGTCTGACACTCACTTGTGTTATGAGTAGGACCCTTGTGGAACTCACACCACTTTCCTATGTCCTTCTTTGGCTTTGTGATGTTTTTCTTTTCTTGCGGATTCGATGGGTTGTCTTGTGTCACCCTACCTTGGCTTTGTCCTTTGGGCTTCGGATTCGCAGATCCAAAGTCTCGCTTCTTCTGTTTGAACTTTTTCTCGATTTTGACAGTGTATCGGTATGTCGTGCCAAGCGAGGAGGTGTTTAGGAACTCCATCTCTTCCTGGATGTATCTGTGTAGGCAGCCGCGGTATTTGAGTACCAGATGCAGATCAGAATCTTTGATACCCAACTGTGTGCGAAGGGTATGAAAAATGTTTGTGAACTCTAGCACATCTTGGTCCCTTCCCTGCTGCAGTGTGGTCCACTTTATGTATTTGTACTTGTAGCTTTTGACAAGGTAGTACTGCTCCTTGATGGCATCCCGGAATGAATCCCAAGTGGGTGCGGCTGAAAATAGTGAGCCTGTGCTTTCATTCTTCTGCTCGCAGTAGGTTTCCCACCAATCCTTGATGTGGGGGGCTGCTTTGAGAAGAGCAAAAACAATCTTTTCCCAACTCGAAAATTCATGAATAGAAAAATAACCCTCTAGCATATTTAACCATTTGTCTACGGAATTTGCATCTATTTGACCCTCGAATATGGGGATTTCAAAATTAACTTGTACCTTAAACAGTGTGGCGTTTCCAGAGTAGCTGTTGGACGCCGATGCGTCGCCTTTGGGTAGTCGTTGAAGGATCTGGGCAAAGTTGTCCATCATCGCGTTCCTTTGTCGCTCGAGGGCTTCTTCGAGCAAGATTTTGATAGGATCTTCTGCTCCCTCGTCTTTCTTTCCATCTGCCATGGGAGGCTGTCGAGTTTAGCGACGCTGGTCTTGCAAAGGTTCGACCAATTCAAGCCCTAACTCCTTATATCCCGACCTCGTTGGGGACATGCAAAGAAAAAAAGAGAAAAGGAGACCGCCCTAATACCATTGATCCGGATTTAAACAAGAACGCAACAACTTATAGAGATAACCATAAACACAAAGATGTAGTGGAAATAATACTTCATTTCATTAATGTAAAATACTGAGATATGCTTACAAACAAAAAATGGAAATAAACAGTTAGGGCGATGATAGCTTATCTCTGTGAAGAGATGTGGTGGCTACATGCCTCTAAACTGTGTTACAATGAGGCTCAAAGGCATATTTATTGTTGAGAAACAATGGAAAACCCTTAACATCCCAAAACCTAACCCTAGAAGATGAAACGCCAAACTGTGGGCCCCGTTTGGGTAAATTGGTACATCAATTTCTCGAGGTCGTAACTTTGGCACACAATCTCCATTTGACATGCACAATAGCTCGTTAGGAAGATCTATCCGAGCACTACCACTTTGGGAAGGGCAACATCGGTCCATGGTCCCATGTTTCCCCCATATTTCTCAAAAAACGTCGTTTAGGGCCACAAAACGGCTTCGGAAGTTCAGGACCCGAAAAACTCTTAAAAATAGTAAACTGTGCTACAATTTAGGAAACTCAAAAAACTAAAAGAGATAGTTGTGGGGGTCCAAATGGGATAGGTGGGTGGCCACCAACATCCACCTGGATCACTTCTTCTTTGAGGGCACACTCCCTTTTGTTAAATAGATCTTGTTGATCTATGATTTTATTTGATGCTTCATTTGCTTGTTCATCTTGAGGAGATTTGGAATATGAATCCTTGCTTCCATCTAACAGCCAATTCTCTCTCCTGCTGTCATTGTTACTTTGAGCTGTGTTCTTCTTCTGAGGTGCTTTCTTCTTTAGCTTCATTCCCATTTTTTTTACGGATCTCCTTCAAGCGATCAAGCTTCTACCAAAGGACCTGCTCTGATACCAATTGTTGGAAATAATACTGAGAGGGTGGGGGGGGTGAATCAGTATTAGCAAATCAGTAACTTTTTCATTTCCATAATCATATTCATATATGCTACTTAAGTTAAGGGAACTCGCGTGTACATGCAACTGTGTTTAATGCAACTGGGATATATCCAGCAAACTTATGATTCAGTTAATTCATCATATGTTGATATTTAATCAATGCATCAGAACTTCATTAACCATATAAACAGTAACCAAGTGCAGTAAAAACAGAACAAGTCATCACACATGAGAAACACACATGAACACCATGATAGAAGGTGGAAACCCAATGCGGGACAAAAACCACATTTTATTGTCTTTCTTTAATATAAGAAAACATGTTTACAATCTTGTATTGGCGCAGGCTCATACTAGTATGCAGGCAGCCACCTACAGAAGGCTACAACCTTCTCTCATTCTCCAACTACTACTGGAAGGGAGCTACAACCCCCTGGCTCTTGTACTGGCTGATATGTTTACTAGTACATAGGTGTTGGCCTATAGAAGGCTACAACCCTCTCTCGTTTTCCAACTGCTACTAGAAGGGAGCTACAACCCCCTAGTTCTTGTACTGGCCGATATGTTTACCAGTACGTAGGCGCCGGCCTACTGAAGGCTCCAACCTTCACCCTTCTTCCAGGGACCACGTTTCATAAATTTTCAGACTATATACTCCTGGATCACAACACCATAATATGAAGGCCACGTTTCATCCAATTTTCATACTGGACCCATCAACAACATTGAAGCTCAAAATCAATCACCACTGCAATACAACCATTGCATCAACCAATCACTAAATTCTTAATAAACCAACATTGAATCTCTGAAGACCTATCACCAGAACTCTACAACAACCACTAGAACCATCTGCACATTCAGATATCATATTTCATAATGCATACGCTACTCTGATGAACCGAACTAGCGTGTATACGCGCTTTTACCAAAGCGAACCTGCATACAGATCTACAAATATTAACTCATAACTTTGTAACTATTCTAGACATCAATCATACCCATATCATAACATTTATAGAATAAACATACGTTAATAATTCAGACCTAGACTATCAAGGATCAAACCACATAATGATAATGCATTCAAGCCTTAAGATCTCGATCCATCATTCATCATCATCCACATAGGTGCATCCTTAGTTCAGATCAAGCAAAGCATCACAAACTGTTACACAGTAATTTATCATCGTTTGTCACCGTACTTATTACCCCTTTCCTGCACCTTGGAGGACTCATTCCAGGACTTGTGAGAAGTGACAAGACTTGAAACCACTTGCATCATTCACCTCTGAACATGAGCTTCATATGCCCTGAAGACATCTCCTACTCTTTTCCCTTAAAAATAGCCCTTTTTACATTAGCGATGGCCCACTGTGTTCTTCCCGCGCCAATGGGAAAATCATATAAAAGGGGCGCGCCATTAGCGCTCTATCCCATAGTCGCAATCGCGCCAACCTTTTTGGGCAAAGTTCTTAACCAATCAACCTCCGAAAGTTCTATCCAACTCATTCACCAACTGAATCCAAGTTAAGTGAGGATGGTTTGGCTTCGAATCTCCTTGAATGAGAAGTAGTTTGCCACCATTCCATAGAAGTTTCCAAGTGATGAAGCCAAATCCATTATTGTTGTGATTGATCTTATCTCTTCCTTTTCATCTATAAAAACTTGTCTCCATGCCTTGAGCAAGCTAGTAATAGTGGTAATAGTAATAGTACTGGTGCTGAAAGGAAGATATCAAGAGATTAGAGTTGCAAGAGCCTTCTTTGTATCCATAAGGCTTAACCTAAGTAAGGAGATCTTGTCACCAAAGAGAGAGAGGCTTGACCCTCATCCCTTCAAGCTTCACAAGACTTGTGTAGCTGAGCACCAGCCAAAGGAGGACTTGACGTCAGGACGCTGGTTGTATTCTCCTTTGTTGATTATTAATAATAGATGACTATCATTATGGTTCCATTCTCGTTGTTGTGATGATTAATTTTGAATTATGTCCTTCCTGACTGATGTATAATTGCATATATTAGATTTCACGCTTGTGTTTGTGTTGTTCTCTTTGTGTGCAGGTGTCCATTCACGAGGATAGTGGAGGATTGTGACCGGCCGAGGCAAAGGAACGTGGGTGACATCTCTTCTACAAACGAAAGCGTTGGAACTCAAGTAGGTCTTCATCACCTACCCTTTTTATTTGCAATTAGGAACTTGCGTGATAGCATTGTTGATTGTTGCTAGACCCGTTCTGGGCTAGTAGGGATCGCCTCTATCCGTAGAGGGGATTTACCTCTCCAACAATTTGGCGACTCCGCTGGGGAGTTTAGCTTGTTGTTTAATTTGTAAACTTAGACGCCGTCTGAAGCACGGCCAGATAGCCTTCGGAACACTATTGCTTTGTAGTAGTGAAGTAGATCAAAGCCACTTCAGTCGATCTCCGGTTTGGTTTACGAACTGAACGATTTGGAGTTTGTCTTGCCTCTTTGGTTTTCTCTTGTTTGCTTGCCTGGATAGCTTTTTGGATTGAGTTTCTTGTTGCCTCTTGCTTCCTGGCTTGCCTAGATACAGTAAACCGAGCTTTAGATTGCTTGTTTTTTTCTTTTTATTTGGCAAACTTTGTTAGCGCGGTTTTCCCTTTGATAGTCGCGCTAGTGGCCCTAGTTGCTAACTGACAACCCGCGCCAATCCTTGTTTAGCACGAGTTGCAGCCTGACAGTCGCGCTAGGCCTCTTAGTTTTTTGGTCCACTTGTTTGCCTGTTTTCTGAGCTTGGATTTATGTTTTACCACATCTTTTTCAGTTGCTGGAGAGTGCCCGATCCGTGTTTGACTGGGTCTTGACCTTCATCCTTCGGGTGTTTGCTTTTATCTATCGATTTCACACCTCAACCCTAGGGCATCTAGTGGTCATGTGTGTGTCGAGCCTTCCGTGGGAGTTTTGGGTTTCTTGATCGTCTGGTCAACTTTGTGATTGTTTTTGCACTCGTTTCAGTGATTGTTGAAGTATTTCTCATTGATTTTCGAGTGACTTGCCTTTTTGCTTGGATTTCATTTTTGTCTTGTTTGAGCTTAGATCACATAGCTCGTACAAGCTTTTTCTCTTCTTCTGGTTTGGAGAACTGTTTTGGTGTCTTGGGATTTCATTGTATTGTCATTGAGTGAATTTGTCTCTTTTACTCAGTGTTAGTGTCTTTCAAAATTCATTCTAGTGCATTGTGCCTTTAGAAAAGAAATCAAATAATCTCTTTTACGTTCAATAGTTAATGGAATAGAACTTTTCGTTCATTCATATTCTTGAAAGAAAAAGTTTTATTTAGTTGCCATTAGCTGCATTAGGTTGTTTGATCGATTGTGTTCATTTTGTTTGATTGAAAATTCTTAACCTTCTCATAGTTAGTATTCATCGAACGAAATGGTATTCTTTGGCATATAGCTTGCATCTAGGCAATTGTGAAAGACTACATACGGTAGGGCCTAAAATCGAAACTTAACTAAAGATCAACCATAAAATAAACTGAATCAAATTAAAAACGCATTGGAACATAACGCTCACATTGTAGAGGTCTAGGCTAGAGACGTGCTCCGGCGTCATTAAACCTATTCACTCTTGTTTTTACATTAAGGTTGGGTGATTCCTCCTTGTGTGATTCAATTGTGGTCTAGCATGGACTTGGGCTCCCACGTACCGTCGAGTATATATGGGGAGACTCCACTAGGTTTGCATCCTTGATCCATAGGAAGCCGTGTCTGCCGCCTTACAAGCCGTAACGCACCGAACACAGCATTCGGGAAGATTGACTGCAGTAAGGAAAGTCCTTGGTTTTCATATGATTGCCAAGGTGTATAAGTAGTTTTATGGATTGTCTGGTAAACCCCTTGCCTAGTTTCTCCAGAGTAGTCACTTTTTGATCCTTTTCGGACTCTGTAAAAGAAAAGGCTCTATTGAGCATTTGTCACTTCAGGCTCTTTAAACATTCGAAGGCGACTAGAGTCATCTTTTGTCCTTTTCTCGACTCTTAAAACATGAAAAGGTAAAGTTGTGTCCTAATGTCATAAAATTTTATTCGGCCACGATAACATTTACCTGGTTAGATCTTGTGTGCGTTTAGTTTTGAGTAGGATCTCTTATCGTTAGTTTGTCTAGGATCTTTGTTTGATCATCCTGGCGGATCCTTCGATCCCGTCTCCTGCCCCAAGTGACCAAAGGTCTCCATCTTCTGCTGCCCCTGAGACACTGGTTTGTGGCGACACTCTTCCTATCGTTTCGAGTGTCCAACCGTTGAACTCTCATGCTCCAGAGGATGAGCTTTACGACTTGTTTTGGAACCCTGTTTGGGAACCCTCCGAAGAGGATTTTCCCACTACTTCTGTTGGTGTTGCATCTCCGATGGCTTCTTCCGACATGGAGGATACATCTCCTGTATCAAGTGGGACGCCCGTTATGTCGAGTATTGATACTCCCATTGCGGCTACATCCCCAGTTATCTCTACGCCCTACACTGTCACGCCTCTCGGTATCACAGTGCCGGCACGATATAGATCCCTGAGGGATGCTATGAACTCTGCGACTTCCTCTTCTATGTGGGATCAAAACATTGTCCCTACAATGGGACCATTTGTTTCCCAAGCTGCTGTTACATCGGTTCCAACCAATCCGACCGTTTGTGTCGCGTCATCGACTCTAGTTGTTAGTGCCGTAACGACGTCTTCTGCTGTGACTTCTGTTGTCGGCCCATCTCGAGGCCCAGCACAACGTGGTCCATCGGCCCATGCTACTAGAGTTGTGCACCCCGTAAGTGGTGCCCCGTCTCCCTCTGATGCTATTTCGACAGGAGAGGCGTATTCTCAATACTTGCATAATGTCCAGAACCCAGGCGGGCAAGGCCCTTATTATGATCCTGTTAATCATCATTTGTATATCTCCTTGCCAGCTGAGACCTATGATGAGACTTCAGTTCCATTAAGTGTGGCTTGGGGTACCACCGGATATGGTCGTGGCCAGTTCCGTCCAAGTCAAGGACAACCGTCTCGAGGACCACCCTACCAGGGTCAACCATCCTACTCGCAGCCTAATCATGGGCAGCAGTATTATGGCCAGAATTACCCAGGTCAATCGGGAGGCTTGCAAGGACAACCTTATCAAGGACAACCTTTAGCCTCTAGTGGTCCATCTTATACCTATCTTGGGCAACCTTCTGGAAACCCGGGACAAGGCTACCCTTCTGGGCAAGGGGGCCAGCCTTACGCCCAGCAAGGCCGGCCCACTGCTCAACCCAATCAACCATCTGGTCTACAAGGGCAACCTTCCAGCCAGATGGCCCAACCTTCACAAGGATATCTTTCTGGGGCATCTCAACCGGGCATGCAGATGGTTCATGCTTCACAGCCTCAATCCGGTTATCAAACCCAGAACCAAGGCGGGTACCAATCCCAACCTCTTTATTCAGGTGGGTACCAATCCCAACCTCCTTATTCAGGTGGGTACCAATCCCAGCCTCCTTATTCAGGTGGGTATCAATCCCAACCTCCTTATTCAGGTGGGTACCAATCCCAACCTCCTTATTCAGGTGGGTACCAATCCCAACCTTCTCATCAAATGTCGCCTGGTTCCCAGGCTCAATATGGATACCAGTAACCCCAGGGGAAAAATCAAATCGCCCCGTATCAAAATTACCAACAGCCGCAGGCCAACCCTTATCAAAATTATCAACAACCTACAGGCCAGCATGGTAACCAATGGGGCGCTGGGGGGCAGAACCATTATCAACCGTCCGGTTCCGGAAATAACCCTTATGGACAAAATTCTTCTGGACAAGGCCCTTTTGGACCTGGTCCATCAGGACAAGGCTAGTGGGGGCAACCAACAACTGGATAGAATTCTGGCCCTACCTCATATCCGCAGATGTCCTTCAACCTGCAGCTACCATTTCTAGCAACGTTGGAACTGCCCGATGTGGAAGTTAACAAATGATCCCATTTTGCACAATCCACAATGGCCACCAGTTCCAACTAAGATACCTAGCGACTGTCCCAAATTTGACGGCAAAGCCGGAGAGGACCCTCAAGCCCATGTAATGACGTATCACTTATGGTGTTCGTCTAATTCATGGCTTGATGATTCGATCCGACTTCGCCTCTTCCAAAGGACTCTCACTGGTTCTGCCGCTAAATGGTATATTGAATTGACCCGCGCGTCATTTCAAGATTTTAATTCATTAGCTATGGCATTCCTTACTCACTTTCAGTTACCCATTCGGTACGAGACAGGGACTCATCTCCTTACGACTCTTAACCAGGACACAACTACGCACATCTCCAATCATATACATGAATGGAGAAGACGTCGCCGGTTGATCAAGTTTTGGATTCCTGATCAACTCCTCACCAACTGGTTCACGACTTCCTTTGTCCCTAAGATTGCACGGGACATTGCTATGGGAGCCTGTGTGACTGAAGAGCAAGCAATCGCGCGCGCTCAGTACCTGGACTTAGTTTACTCTCAGTCTGGTACCTTGTATGAGTATTTTCCGGACGCCCCGAGGCCCGGTACGTCCAAGGCTCCGCCGAAGACATCTGTCGATGGAGTCATTGGCTCTGTCAACCCGGCCTCTAAAAAATCATATTCAAACCCTGGGAAGCAAAAGTCAAGTACCTCTAACGAAAACACTTCTCAGGGTGGTTCAAATTATGGTAATACTTCCGAGGTCAACGCCGTCCAGTCGACAACGGCGGGCAAGGCCTCGAAAGGAAAGGAAAAGGGGAAAGGAAAAAATAAATCCGAGCAACCTAAACAGGAATCCTCCAAACCTCCAGCCGAGGAAGGAGCTAAGCGCAAACCCAAGTATCCTTGCCTCATTTGTGAGGAGGATCACTATACTAAGGACTGCCCCAGGCGGTTCGAAGTTAGTTGTTTGTTAAAGGGTGCTCCTGGGGTTCCTGCAGTTCTTAAAGAGCCTTTTCCATCTCAGCAAACTCAAATGGTGGCTGATCCGTCTTCTTCTCCCTTCAGTTCCCAAGTCTTCATGGCCGGATCTATTCCCGTTCATGTAACAACTCGAGCAAAGGAGTATCCGTCGTCCGCCGGGAAGGAGCCCGAGGTTCCCTCAAGTGCTCCTTCGTCCAGCTCTGGTCCCCTCCATATCGAGCGACCGAGTACTGAGACGACAATCCGACCCCCTCCTAAAGGAGTACTCAGGCAATCTTCTTACAATCCGAATGCTCGTGCTGCCCAACACTATAGCATCGTAGAGGACTTAGCGTAGGCTCCGTCGGCTATGTCCGCCTTAGAATTTCTCCAGAGCTGCCCCCCCCAGAGGAAGTCCCTGCTATCAGCCATCGGTGGCATCGACTCGGCGGATTCGGATCTGATTACCTTCGACCTCGAGAGCCATGTTCATAGACTGCCTCATCAGATCGCTTTTCTCATCAAAGTCATCATCAATTCCAAAACGATCCATCGTACAGTTATTGATGAAGGCGCATCGACTTGCATTATGTCTATTACTTGTTGGAAAGCGATCAGGTCCCCGACTCTGAGCCAGTCTCCTACGACTTTGGAAGCTTTCGATGGGAGAGAATCCCTTCCTTATGGTATTCTTCAACGATTTCTAATCACCTTAGAAGGGAAAACCGTGGAAGTAGAAGTTGAGGTCGTTAACGTGAATCTCACATACAACCTCCTTCTGGGTCGGAGTTGGACGTATGCCATGCGTGCCGTGGCTTCATCCCTCTTTCGTGTCATTCGTTTCCCTCACCAAGGGAAAATTGTCACGGTGGACCAGCTTTCCTTCTTCGCTTCCTCTTCTGAGGGAAATGTACCTTTCGTTGAACATGCCTCTGTTCCCTTTGAGAGTGTGGGAGCCAGGCTTTTCAAAGACCCTACCCTCATGGGTGTTTTCTCCCTCCCACCTCCGAACCTTGCTTCGCTTGGTTTGATCTCTGCTCGCTCTGATCCTTCGTTGCACTCTGTTGCGACCCTTGGTCCCTCTGCCAAAGGGGGCACGGATCCTCTAGCCTGTAAACCTTGCTCGGCCGGGGGGCATGGGCAGATCATCAGCGCCGTTGATCATTTTATACAACAGGCCGAGCGATGCTTACATTATCTAGGCTGGTTATGCAACGTTGCGATAAGGCAAAGTCCTGAAAAGGGCTTGACTTGAATCAAGTATCATGCGCGCACTTTATTTTTGTACATACATATGCTTTCAGTAGTTTGTTGTGTGTGCGTGTTTATTTAGCTTTTATCTCAGCGTGTCGGCGTGATTGCCGCTTATTGTGTCTTTTGCTTCTTGAACAGATGTCTGGATCGCCTTACGTTGGTTTCGCTGATGGTGCTTCCCGCAGTACTCGCAATCTGTCATCTGCAGCATGGGTGATCTACGATCCTCATGGTGAGTTAGTAGATATTCAAGGGGTGTGTCTGGGTTGTACAACGAACAATGTGGCTGAATATAGTGTTGTAATTGAATTATTAGACGAGGCGATTAACCTTGGAATCCTCTCATTGGTTGTAAACTTAGATTCCCAACTTGTAGTCCACCATCTCAACGGGCGATATTCCGTCATAGATCATCGCATTTTAAGGTTGTATTTACGTGTTAAGTTGTTGGAAAGAGATTTTGATTACATTACTTATCATCACATTCCAGGAAGACTTAATGCAGTAACCGATGCATTAGCTAACTATGTATTGGACAAACATTTGCATAATATGTAAATAAACATAATACAGGAAGCATAAGATACAATAAAAACACCATGTATATATATATATATATATAATAATAATATATATATATATATATCGTCTGGCGCACTGAGGCGCTCAAAAAATAGAAAGTACATGTCTGGATAGAGTCTGTGTTCTCCGTACATCTGAGACACATGTCTCTCAAAAAATATATGCAGAAAATAAAGCCTAGGAGTCTAAGCACAGTGGTGCTCATGATAGCACATCACCGCTTGCACCAATCGTCTCAGCAGACGGTGGACGCGAGTCGGCACTCCTACTGTATGCCTCTAGTAAGCGAAAGGAACATCTACCAATTTGGCATATCCAGGAATCCCTTGGGCAAGCCCCTCGAGATTATGTATCAACTCCTCCCACACGACACCTCCTGTCTGTGGGTCGGCTGGGTGTTGGCCTCTTCGCGTTGTAGGGGATAGCCCGGCTGGTCGCTCTGGGCCCACATCTGCATACACATATCATCATTATTAGAACAGGCATGTATTAAAAAAAGACAAAAAAATAAATAAAAAACATCAAAATCAAGGAGTGCATACCTAGCTCCTCCTCCCATTCCTCCCCCTCTGGTAGTGGAAGGTCTGGGTCTCCCATGAAACTGGTCCCTGCATACGGCCAATCCTAGATCACGATTATCTGCCGTCGGAGCCATATGAAGAACTCGGGATGCCACGACATCTCCTGGCCTCCTCCTCCTCTAGGCATCAATGCTGCCCAGCGAACCATTCTAGGCTCTTGTGGCAATGGATCTGCCACCACAGCTCTCTGAATCTGGAAGAGTGGTATTCATTCCAGGAAGAACGATACCACGATGGAGCCGTATGCAAACTGTTTCGTCTCCGCTCACTTGCAATTGGTGAGCTGCCTCTTAATGTTAGTAGTCACCGCTGCAGCCCAGTTAAAAATGGTCGGGCTGAGGCATTGAGTTGCTAGGATCAGGTGGTTCTTACTGGCCTCGTGGGTCGCTTGTACCCCAGCTGCACGTGTGATGGTGAAGAGGATAGCTTTCAGAGTCAAATCCTGGATGGTGTTGATTAACACCTTGGCACTCTGCTGCCCGAATTGTGCTTCCGGGCACACTCGAGCTTTCACCTCACCAACCTTATCCCCAGAAGGTCTACTACCAGTCAGAACAGGAACCGCCCCTCTCCATGACAATCCCGTGATGAAGTAAACATCGGAGACCTCAAGCTCTAAGGTCTGATTCCGCAGACAAAACACTTGGTTGTCTACGTCCCAAGCATCAATGATAAACTGCAACAACTCAGGTTGCGACCGCATGTATGATGTGAGGAAGAATTTCTTAAGGCCACAATCCCTTAGGGCGTTCATGCACCCTTCATCCTCAATGGCTGAGGCATCCATAATGTCATGTTCTCGCTCTTTCCATATTGCCACCATTTTGACCTGTTTCCTGCACCCACAAGGACAAATTTGCCTTTATTAAGACATTGGACAAATTCTAATCCAGAGAAATTTTAAATTAAATGGGCAAAAACATGTGAAAAATTGGGTCACGTGGTTAGCACGACTATTCTTAAAACAGTCGCGCTAATGGCGCGGCTCCCTTGGGTTTTTCACCCCATTAGCGCGGGTCCGCGCCGGATACCCGCGCCAATGGGGCGAAGCCCTAATTTTGCAATTCCCCCTTGCTGGGGCCCAATCAGGAACTAAATGAATTAAAAATGGTATGAAAATGGAGCTAAGGGAAGCGCCTCTTACCTGGAACTGACGAGGTCATGAATGGTTGCACGGATTGGTCGTAATCGTCGCCTGAAGTTTGCCTCCCAAATGGACTCTTTTCACTCTCCAAGAGGTAAAATGGTAAAATTAATTTTAATTTTACATTTTCACCCTATTTATAAGCTTTTTAACTCATTTTTGGTTTTAAAAGGTTATTTTTGAATGTTTTAAAGTATTTTTGGTCGAAAATGGGTTTTACGTTTACTTCTTGTGCAGCGACAGGTTTTTACGCAGCTTCGACGGCGAAACGAGTTGTATTTTATACTTTTTCGAACTCGGTAAATACACGAAAAAAGTCACTATGGAATCATCTTTTAGCTCTTTTCTAACTCGCTAAACGTGAAAAGATTTTCGAGATATTCCTCTTGACTCGTTAAACGTAAATAAGAGGCGGTCATTTTTTAACTCTTTTTCTGACCGTATAAAGAACGAAAAGATCGTCGGACCCTTGTCGTTTCAAGTTCGTTAATGGAAACGAAACGACGTGATATCGGTCGCTTTTTTACTTTTTTCGGATCGATGTCACTATTTACGAAAAGTACTCCTTAGTCGCAATGATCGGGCGGTTCTTTCGAGCATCGTTTTATACATTTTCGGGCTCGAGAGACACAACTTTACGAAAAAGGACACCCTTGGAGTTTTCTTTTTGCCATCTTTTCAAACTCTCTAAACATGAAAAGATGCCGAGTTCTTCCTTTTTCAGACTCGTTAAAACTTAATGACATCAGATTCTATCAAAATGATGCTCCTCAAGCATATGCTATCCCCGTCAAGCTTTCCATCCAAAAATAACTGGGGTACTCGCCATAAATGGTGGGGGAATAAAGGAATCGTAATCGTCATCATCGGCAGTATGTCGCTCTTGAACATGGAACTTTCTGCATTCGTGTCTGGGAGGGGACATCTCATCTCGTTTCACATTTGCCTCCATGGGTTTGGGTTATCCTATTTGACCATTCATCTGCTCATCGTCTTGTCGTCATGACCCCTGATCATTTGACCTCAAATACTGCCAAATCCATCATTGTGTCGCCGATATGTTCAAGATAAGTTGGCCTCTGCAAGAATACTCAACCTCCCTCCGATATCTCACACAAAACATATTGTCTCTTTCCGTCTCGTGTCGATGATGTGGGAAACATTATAGCCCACCTTCGATCAAGATCACTTCCTGTCGAATTCAACTCATTATCCAGGAAGGTGACCTAGAGACTCCCTTCAGGTACCTTGGAGCCTGCATGCCTCAATGGCAGGTTCTTCATGTTCGACGCGAGGTTTTTATCATTGGCCTCCGATCGGATGATTCTACGGGTGTTCGACACTGGCTCATTGACTCACACGCCGTGGATTGTACCTATAGTACCTTGGGGACCATCGTCATTATCGGTGGCACCTCTCGCATCTTTTAATAGTTTTCATCATTGATTGGTAATCAGACGATGTTCATGCATGTTCGACTTCGACTCCTATATTCAGGTGCTTGGACTTGTACTGTGTTCGAGTCGAGTTGGAGCGCAAGACCCCGGATCGTGCATATTGAAATCCGGGTTGCATTTTGTGGATTATTGTAATCATTACATGACTCATTTATTGGATGGCTGTGACCATAACTGAGTCCATTCATAGATCCTCATTGGATGGCTGCGTCCATGCCTGGGATCCAGTTTTATAATCTGTTACGGATGGCTACGCCCATGCCACATATATATCATGTACTTGAGATATCAGTTGTACTTATTTTCGCAGGTTCTCTGGCGGCAGTGTTTCAGTCACACATGTTCTTGTAAAGCACTTCACCCCTGTCTCTCTCGGGCCTCATGCTTTAGGGGGCATGTGTTACATAGTAATTTGTCACCGTTTGTCACCGTCCCTCTTACCCCTCTCCCGCATCTTGGAGAACACATTCCGGGACTTGTGAGAAGTGACAAGACTTGAAACCACTTGCATTATTCACCTCTAAACATGAGCTTCATATTCCCTTAAGACATCTCCTGCTCATTTCCCTTAAAAACATCCCTTTTTGCATTAGCGCTGGCCCACTGTGTTATGCCCGTTCCAATGGGGAAAATCCTATAAAATGGGCGTGCCATTAGCGCTCTGTCCCAGATTCGCAATCGTGCCAACCATTTTGGGCAAAGTTTTGAACTAATCAAACCTCTAAAGGTTCTGTCCAACTCATTTACCAACTGATTCCAAGTTGAGTGAGGATGGTTTGGCTTCAAATCTCCTTGGATGGAAAGTAGTTTGCCACCATTCCATGGAAGTTTCCAAGTGATGAAGCCAAATCCATTATTGTGGGGGATTGACCTTATCTTCTTCCTTTTCCTCTATAAAAGCTTGTCTCCATGGCTTGAGCAAGCTAGTTCTAGTTCTAGTTCTGATAGTTCTGACTCTTGTGGCAATACTTGTGCTGAAAGGAAGATATCAAAAGATTGGAGTTGTAAGAAGCCTTCTTTGTATCCATAAGGCTTTACCTAAGTAAGGAGACTTTGTCACTAAAGAGAGAGAGAGCTTGTCCCTCACCCCTTCAAGCTTTTGCAAGACTCGTGTAGCTGAGCACCCAGCCAAAGGAGGACTTGACGTCAGGACACTGGTTGTATTCTCCTTTGTTGAATTATTAATAATAGATGACTATCATTATGGTTCCATTCTCGTTGTACTTGTAATGGTTGATGTTGAATTATATCCTTCCTTACTGATATATAATTGCATATATTAGATTTCACGCTTGTGTTTGTGTTGTTCTCTTTGTGTGCAGGTTTCCATTCACGTGGATAGTGGATGATCGTGACCGGCCAAGGCAAAGGAACGTGAGCGACATCTCTTCTACAAACTAAAGCGTCGGATCTCAAGTAGTTCTTCATCACCTACTCTTTATTTGCAATTAGGAACTTGCGTGATAGCATTGTTTGATTGTTGCTAGACCCGTTCTGGGATAGTAGGGATCGCCTCTATCAGTAGAGGGGATTTACCTCTCCAACACTAATGAAACCAAAAGGTATGTGATCTCTCCTCTCGAGTTTAACTAGGAAGTCCCAATTCCATCAGCATTTACCCTCAAAATGTTCAGCTTCTAACCTCTCTAGCAACTGACCCAATGCCTTAATTTATAGTGCAATGGAGGGAAGTTACTAGGTCCTCCTTCAAAGGGATAAAGCCCTCCTTCAAAGGGATAGCTCCTCCTATCAAGGATTAGCTCCTTCTCTTTTGGGATGCATGAACCACTTTGGAGTGAACAATCCACGTCAAAATCCTTCTAGAAACATCTAGAATTAACCCAAAAGTGAGTTTTTTAGGATAAACTTGCACCTTTTTTACTTTTACAGGGGTATGCACCCACCCCTTTATAGACAGAGTGTGAAGGTACGTAGGTATTATGAACAAAGAGTGTGGGTCCGCAGGTAAAAGTAGGAGAAAGTGCGGAACCAGAGTAATATTGATTTTCAAAGTCTTTCTCTCTTTTGCAAAGCTTGACATGAAGAGCTAAGGTCTGAGACTTGCTCAGGAGGCTAGTATAGGTGATGATAGACCCATACTGACTGCAAATAATCATGGTGACGATATTTTTGTGTAACAACACCCTCTACATTGAGCTTTTAGTATGGTCAAGTTTTGACCATTTATGAGCAGTTTTTAGTGGATAACTTTTGGGAGATGATGTAAACAGTGGACCTTGTTCCTTTAGGCAGTGAAGCAACACTTTTAGGGACTTAGGAGCTCTTATTTTATGGACATTTATGATTGGGATTGAAGTGCCCAAAAATGTCTATAACATAGGTGTGCTTCTGTTAAAGTGTGGCATGTTCAACATGTTTATTAAGCATGATCATTGCAACCCATGTGCCCACTGATGTGGTTCCAATTTTGCTACTTCGCTCTTTGGGTAATGGACCTACTTCAGGTACCTACTTGGTGCAAACTATGGGTATTTGTTTTAGTCGTTGAAGTTGTTATCCTCAAACTTCAACTATGGGATTGTTCTAAGTAATTCTCCTTCCAATCGTATTTTCTCTGGTAGCAATTGTGTAACTGTGCCATATTTCACATCCTTGGAGTCTTTGACTAGTTTGGAATTGGGTTTCCTGGGTGGTAAATATGGTGACAGTGGCAACGAAATTGCTGTGCTCTCTGTATACGTCTATGGTTGTTATGGTTCTTCTTCAATGTCTCTTATAGGTTGGGCTTTTGGCTACGATTCAATAGGCTTCTTAGGCTTCTTATCTTGCTTCTTCTTTGTTCTCTTGTCTAGAGTCAGTTTCTCCCTTGGTGATCTTCACTATGAGAGGGGTGATGTTGAGGGTGTGCTAGATGGTGTTGTAGTTTCCATGATTCCCTATATACCTGTTGGTACAGGGTCCCCTAGGGTTATTTTTGGGGCAAAAATCCTAGGTTTTGTTGTATAAAATGTAAATTGTCCACAAGTTTTGGTCGCGGAGCGTGTATATGGTAAAGTGTCATAAATGGTTTTACCCTTATTTTATGTAACATGTGTCGGATTTTATAGATCTACCCATGGTCCGCGGACCATGGGATTGTATAAGTAGGAGATTCTTAGAGAGTATAAGGCACAACGATCAATGATGAAGATGAATGTAATGGGTCAATAAAGGAAAAAGCGAAGAAGTCTTAGAGTAGAAGAGAGGCTCTACAAATATGTGCACAGAGGCCTATAGTAGAGTCCATAGCTGAGTGCGTAGGGAAGTCTTGAGTCTGTAAGAAAAACTGAAGTATTAATAAAGAGATTACTCTAGAAATTCCCGCATTTTTCCTATTTACTTCTGTTATGAATTAATGCATTTTTATGCTGTAATGAATGATGGGTTTATGAAGTAATACTATATTAATGCATGATTTTACATAATTGATGTTGTTATATGAACACACTTAATATTATTTGTTTACCCAAATCATATCTTAGTGTATGGTAAACTTACCAATGCTTAGGCCGATCTAAGGAAATACAGGATTAGGAGTAATCACAAAGGCACGTAAGTGGTTGATTCACATGTTTAGGGTCCACGAAAGGCAGTCATGAACATTCATGGAGGTATAGGAGCTGATTAAGGGTAGTTATATTGACAAGCCCTAAGGTCTTATTGATTTGCATGAAGGTAGGTTTAGGGCTTAAAATGACATTACACTAATCTTTGGGCACAGAAACTTAGTTCCAGCACCCCCCTATACTACTTCAGGGGAGACTTTAGTCTGTGCTCCATAGATTGATGCCGAAAGGGCCAATAATGTAGGGATTTGTTTGACGAAACTAACTCTGAACCTGAGTTAGGACCCACTAAGCCAACAAATGGTTTTGTTGCCAGGACTGGGATCTGCACAAAGAGATGTGTGATGTCGCATCACTAGAATCCAACTAAGAAGGAAATTGAGGAGTGGTTGGATAGAAATATCCATGAATACATGGTGCAAGAAAAGAGAAATTCACGCTTGACAAAAGAATAGTGGCTGGATAGATATCTATACATAGCGATAAACGAAATTTTCTTATGTTCCTTCCCTATCGAACTATATGAGTGGATTGCTAAATTGGCAGATGGCCAAGGAAGGTGGAGGCTTGACAATCGAATAGTGTGGACCCCGAAGCTAGTGCAGAGATTAGAAGCCTCTAAAGATAAGATCGTGCTCGTTGTTGATCACTGGCTTGATTGTATCATAGGAGGATTTGTGATAGAATTCGTGGTCGATACCTCCAACTACACCGAAGCAGAGTGACACTTCTTTAAGAGACCATGAGGTAAGTATTTATGATCTTTCAATACTTGGATTAAGATGCTCTTGTGTGAAAAGTGGGTTATTCCATTACCTTGATGTTTGGAGCTACATGAAGTGGAAATTTATTCAGGGATAGAGGGAGGATAGACGTTGAATATAGCCCGCTGATTGAACCTCCTCTAAGTGATGACGAAGGAATGGCACAGGCTTCACCACAGAGCATTGTCCAATTAAATAGGCAAGGGTTTCCACGAACCATTCACCCACCCACACCACCTCCACCTTCACCTCCACAGCATACACCTTCGCCAACACTGCCACCACCTCCACCATAGTTCAATATGTTGAATACAATGAAGTTCCTTATTTTCAAGGGCCTGAGAAATGAGGACCCAGACCAGTTTTTGTTCGTTGCGAAGGCCATGTGAAAGCCCAAAATATTACAGATGATCATATGAGGAAAGTGCAATTGGTTACTGCTCTACAAGATCGCGCATTGACATGGTACATTAAGTACTGCACTAATAACCCAATGGCTTCGTTAGCAGACACTCAGAGTCTACTAAAAAAGGAATTTAGTAGGCCCAAATCTGAATCATAATCAGTAGTTGGATTCAAGGAAATCATGATGAGGCCTAGCAAAACACTATGGGAGTTGGATCAGAGATTGAAATGCCATATCCGCGAAGCTAACATGAATCTTGAAAATGGACAACACCGTGAATGGTTTGTAGCTTCTCTCTTGCCTCACCTAAGGGTTGCTTTATCACAACAAAAGATTGTGACCTAAGTGGAAGCCGTAGAAATTGCGATGAGATTGCATGAGACAATGATTCAAGATGCTGCCTTAGGAGTTTAGCAAATTCACGTGGAGTTGCAGATGCTTTGCCTAGAGTTTCAAACCTTGAATAAGGATAGAGCAGCTCGGCCAGAGGTGCACGAAGAAGTTTGGTGTCTAAAATGTAAGAGTCAGGGGAATGATAAAGATCAATGCCCTATGTTCGTGAATTATGTTGTAGGAGGGGGCCAATACCTCTAAGGTTGGAAGCTCAAGAAGGGCCAAGTACAGGGCCCGTGTTGTGGTGTGTTATCTGTCAGGTAGATAGAAAACATGTAACAAGCAATTGTCACTTGCTGCAGAAATTCGTACAGACACCGCAACAACTCTTCTGCAACTTTTGCAAATTGGTGGACCGCAATGACCATAATTGTCATAGCTATGAGCTGATGATGGAGAGAACACTTATGTATTGAATGCAGAAAGAAACTCGGCCTATGGATCAAGGTACTGGCGAGCGTGCAGAGGATATTAGGGACGCAGATGGGGCCAAGGAGGAGAAGGACTTGGTAGAGGTAGGAGACAAGTTATTTGTTACAATTTTGGATTGCCAGGACACTATGCATGGGAATGTATGAGCCCAGCACACCTGACATGCTGATACTGTACTCAGTTTGATCACGTGATAGAAGACTACCCTACATTAATATCTAAGATGCAGCAGAAGAGGGTGGAGCCTCCATAGCCTACCCAGAACCTACAGATGATGAGGGCTAAACCTCGTGAAGAAGATCCTAATGTGAATATCGTTCTTCTAAGTGGAATGACAACTGGTAAGGATAAAGGAAAATAACCTGAAGAAACTAAATGGAACCACAAAGCTCCAAAAAAATAGGTTGGGCGTGATTTGGAGCGTGTGAAACAAAAGTTCATGGAAGCGAAGAAAAGCTTCGTTAAAGCCTCTACCTCAAGAAGTCAAGATAAGTTGTCTAAATAAATTGACCCCTCCATGCTTACTACATTCTTGGAAACCTGTATGAAGATACTACGTGATAGAAAGGCCATGAAAGCATTATAAGAGTTGGTAAATAAGTGTGCCTGTAAGGAAAATACTCTTTTAAGACCTTGCGTAGTCAAAACAATTGGTAAGTATAAGACAAGAATAGGGTGTGAGATGAGGCTCACTTCACAAATAGGAGAGTATAAAATGGATCAAGTTATTGTGGATATTGGGTCAAATGCAAATGGTTTGCCTAAACAGACATGGGAGAGGATGGGGAGACCTGCACTGCAGTGGTCTCTGATTCAATTGAGGATGGAAAATCAACAGAATATTATCCCCATGGGTAGATTGCAGGGAGTAACGGTAGACATTGAAGGCACGAGCGCGTTGGCTGATTTTGAAGTGATAGAGATTATGGTTGACAGAAATCCATACTCCAGGCTCCTTGGGATTGATTGGGCTATTGACATGAATGGAATAATAAATCTGAAGAATCGAACGATGTCATTTGAAAGAAAATTTCTCCATGTGGTAGTACCTTTGGACCCCATAGAAGGACCACGCTATACTGAACCAGTCTACAATTACGAGGAAAGCATAAATGATCTAGACCATATATATAAAATAATAGCGCGAGATCAAGATTGGGTTAATTCGATAGCTGATGAAAGCATTGCATGGGACTGCGAAATTTCCTGTACATTAGACTTAGATGAATAGTTGGAGCACTAGCAGAATAGGTTGCATGAAGTATCTATGTTGCGCTATAACATGATGACTAAATCACTATGTTATCCTTGCAGGTACAAAGTTTTCCTTATTATGATGGTCTAACTAACATAGATAAACTTTTGGATGCATTTGAAAGGGAAGTCCCAGAGAAGCATCGCTTCCAAGCCTTGGATTTGGCACTGCGTGCTACGTCCGTAAGGTGGTGGGGTATGTAAAAAGACAGTTTTGATGGATGGTGTGAATTTTGAAGAATGATGAGGTTGCAGTTTGGTCACCTAAAAGTGCGATAACAGATAAATATGATGGGAGGAATGATCTGCACAATCACCTAGCAAAATGGACTAACACTTATGGAATGTATCCGCAACTGGAGTGGGTGCATTTATCTTTTCACACTTTGGATGTAATACCAATGAATTGGTACCTAAAAATAGAGCCCGCCATGGCACTAAAGAGTGGGATGTTTTGAGATAGGGATTCTTGATGGCACTTAGCTTTAAGGATGGATTCAAATGCATTGATGAGGCATTGCAAGAGTTCAAGGCAGTGATCTTTAAAATACCATAGGACCTCTTGGATCTGATTCAACCAGATTGGACCACCTAGCTGTGCCATGCGCTACAGTGCTGCAATGTGACTGCTAAAGAAGAAGATGAGGATCCAAGGAACATTAATATCCTAGAGGTAGAAGGTCATCGCGAAGTTGAGGGACCACAAATAGAGAATCCATATATTACCATGCCACTAAAGACTAGACAAGTGAATATTGGCATAGAAGTGAAGCCAAAGTTTACGAATATTGGGGACTATTGGGATGATGCCACAGTAGATAAGGTCGTTGAGTTACTTTGCGAGTATCAGGATTTGTTCCCTACAAAGTTCTTAGACTTGAAAGGAATAATAGGGGAATTAGACATCATGAATATTACCTTGATGCCAGACACAAATCCGATTAAGCAAGGGCCTTATCACCTTAACCACAAGTATAAAGAAAAGGTCCGCTCTACATGAAACGGGATGGTGTCAAAATACCAAAAGAAGCATGAAGGGAGTTGCGCTATAAAAGGAGAGACCGCGCAACGCACCTAGAGAGTGACCATTACCATCATTGTTCATGATTTGACAGTGAGTAGACGGTTAAGAGGAGCGGGGGGGCAACATTTAAGGCTGAATTTAAGAGTGAAATCTTTGGAAATCTACTGCCAATCTAGTATTTATGGACAGATTTTATGTTAGCATCGGGATTGAACATCAGGATGAATAAGGCAATTCTGGGGTAACCACAAACCACGCTTAGCCAAGTAGCTAGCCCTACTAGGCTAGAAGAGGGCTCTCTCCATAAGGATCTCAGCCAAAATGACTGGATCAAGAAGATGATACTAGGCTAGGTATAGTAGCACAAGGTTTTGATTTGATTTTTTTTTTTAAGGGTTTTACTGGATCAGAAAGAGCCAAACAATTAGGATAAGTAAATTAGGTCAAAACTATAGGGTGTTCGATGGGGCCAGGTAGGCACAATTATCAGAACCTTAGGGTTTGACGGATGAAGTGGAAAGACGTGAGGAACTAGAAAGAGCATGTAAACCACATGGATTCTTCCTCAACTGAAGAAAACATAGACTGTGAAATGTCTACCCAAAACAAAGCATAAAAGATATGGATTCTGCCTCTCAAACTTGTATACATTCACATAAAGGAAATGAAATGATGAAATGGAGTCAACAATACATTCTAACAAATGAACACAAAAGAAAAACTAAACTAAGAATCATACCACATGGATCCCAAATAAATAGCTGCAATTTCTTATTAATCTCCTATTGTAATTTACAAAATGATATCTAATCAAAACATAAGCATCCCACTAAGTCCAACCCCTATAATGACTGAGGAAAAGAATCATATAGACCCAAAAAAACTCATCCTAAGCTCAGGGAGTTGAATCCATGAGAGGAGGAGTTGTTTCTAACAAAATCTAAACTGCAAACAAGAAAATATGGTGGTCAAATTGATTCATCCCTAATGCAAACAAACTGATACATTACACCTCATAAATTTGTTTTACCTAATGAATCTACCCTAGTAAGCTCTAGAAGCATCATAATTACATTCAACTTATCAATTGCAAGGGTAAAAACATCATCTATCATGGTAGAAGTGAAAACTAGGTTGAACCTGCAAAATTTTGGGCAAAGTGTCAAATGCATAGTGCCAAGTTCCAATGCACAGCGCCAAGTGCAGGCATACCCTTAACTTCAAATGCACTTTTGGAGACTTTCCTAATGTCCAAATTGGGCCCACAATATCTTTTTGGAAAGATTTTTCTGTATAATTTATAGAACAGCTTGAATTTTTGAATTTGGATGTAAATTTCCTAGTCAAAAACCAAATCTCCCAACACTTATCAGCGCCCACGCCAAAAAGAGGGCAAAAAGGTCATGTTTTGGGTGTTTTTTGACCTTTTGACCAACTAGTTTTCCTTCAAATTCTTAGAAAATGTATAGGTTGTATGTACTCATCACTAGAAACCCAAAAAGGCTAACTTCTTGCTGATTGGATGTCTCAAAAAAGAGCACAGCACCCAAGGCGTTGTGCATTTACCCTCCATGACTGTGCAAAACTAGACTGAAAAAAACATCAATTTCCTTCAAGCTCAAAAATGGTTCAACATGCCCAAAAATGTATTTTTATGAATAATAAAAGGTTAGAGGCATGTAGGGATGCCTCAGTAAGTGTGTCAAGTCTCCTCCTCTCCTCTTGCTTGGTCAATTTGTGAATTTCCTCATGAGCTCTTTTAAGCTTGCTCCTTACCACTTGGTTCCTCCGTGCATAACACTTGGCCATCTTCCATTGTATTTCACCATCTCTGTTATCTTTGTTCAAGAGGGTCTCCAAGTGTGCATTCACCTTCTCAAGCCAAGACTCTGTTTTCTCAGTTATGTCCTTGACCAATTTCTCATTTAAAGTGAGCTACTCCTCCAATTCTGCCTCCTTTTGCCTTTCAAGCTCTAAGGCTCTCTTTAATCCTATTGTTCTTGGTCTTTTTCTTTGTCCCTATTCATCATCTAGCTCTCCATAGTCTCCAAAAGCCTCATCAAGATGAAACTTGTCCTTCTCAGCCTACCTCTTTGCCTTGATGTACTTGGTTTGCATCAATTCCAGCTTGACCTCTAGTTGCTTGTTCTCTTGCTCATAAAAGGAGATGATATATTTGGCCCTTTGTAAACTGGTCTCAAGCTCCTTGATTTTTGTGTCCTTTGCTTTCAAGGTAACCTGAGGGATTTTTTCTTCCTCCTCATCAATTGAGTTCACAAGGAGAAACTCATTTTCAATGTCATGTTTTTCGTCTTGCTGTTTGACCTCTGCTTCCTCTACCATTTTCTCTTTTCCTTTAACCTATAATGTTGATGACGAAGGCAAGGCCCCTCCCACTTTTTGTGGGGTAAACACCTGCCTCTTTCCCCTCTGATAGGTGAAAGAAAATGGCTACAAACTATTCCTCTGTGGTATACTACTCTGACCATGCTCATTGTGTACATCATGTCCCTCACTGCCATCATGCTCATCATGTTCCTCATCACTATCATCATCTCTATTGGGTGAATGAATGGCTACATGAAATGGTGATATAGATGGTGTGGAGGTGGCTGGTGAAGAATGATCTGTTGAGGATGAGTGATAAGTAAGATATGGTGGATGATAAGAAGTAGATGGATGAGTGGAGGATGATGGAGGAATGCGGGGAGCTGGCTTAGTAGGTGGTTCATCGAATATTTCATTAGTTATGAAAGTCTCCCAAGCAATGCCTAGTTAATCTAAGCAATGGAGGACTATCATTTTGATAAGAGAATGATGGAAAATACTATGCATCTGATGAGTTGGATCCCTTTTCTGAGCAATATATGTCATCTTGTCAATACTTCTGAAAGGGTAATATGGAAAACTGAGCATTCTTACCCTAGTAAAGTGCATGAGACACCTGATATGATATGAGTAGAGTCTAGAAAACCTACTCTTACATGTGAATTACCTCATGATTATATTCATTAATGGCGCATACTTGTCTAAGAGATAGGAGAAATGGAAAATTGTTTTCTTATCATTTTTAAACCTTGTTTTAAGATATGGCTCATAAAAACTGTGATGCAGATTTCTTTGCTTGAACCATTTCTCTCCTACATTTGGAATTCTTGTGGCCTATGATATGATGGCAGGAGATATATAGAATTTGACCCTAGCTAAAATCGCCTGGTTGTTTTGCGAATTGAGGATGAAGTACTTGGTTAACTACTGAAGAAAATTCACCCTTTCAACCCTTTGGCAAAACTCAAAACAACCCATGTTCTTGAAACATGATACTGCAAGTGGTGATGCCATAAGTTTTGTGGTATCAATGGGTTCAAATCTGATAATTCTCCCTTCCTTCTTGGCTGGCCTCCTTAACTGTCTTTCCGCTTCTTCTGAACTAGTGTGACCCTCTGCTACCACACTTTTAAGGTGGAAACTTGAGGGACTGATATGTGGTTCAAGGTGAGTGAAATAGTGATGGATATTGAATGAAGTATAGGAAAGGATGATTTGAGGGTGAACAAGTCTATGAAGTGTTGTAATTCTAATCAAATAGGTGATTTTGGAAACATATAAGAAAGATTTGGTAGGGCTTTAAAATTTAGGGTGCCAACTTGCTTAATTGTTGGAGAAAAAGAGATATTGGACCACTTACTTGTTGTATAGAGGTAATAGAAGCCTTTGTAGCTTGAGCAGATGAAGAGAAGTGTTGTTTTGGCACTCCTAGGGTTTGCCGGGCTTTACTGGCCAAACGTGCAGCACCAAGTGCCAGTACGCAGTGTCCTTGACAAACGCACCCTTCAACGCACAGACGCGCAGTGCGTTGAAATTTTCTCTGGCTTGGTCGATAAAATGTACCCTTCACTACAGAGGCACGCAGCACCACACTCAGGTGCACAACAACTCTACCTAGCGCGCAACGTCAAACTGAAATGCGCAGTCCCTTCCTAATTTTCTCAAATCATCACTCAATTTCCTCTTTTCCAAGGAGAGCTTAGGGTGAAAAAGAGCTTATGAAGTTTGAAAGATGCTTTTGAAATCTTATATAGAGGATGAGTTTGAATTTTCCTTAGAAAACCCCACTTTATAATGATTGTTTGGAACTTTTTACTTTGTTTTTAAATCTTTGTTTGATGCTTCTCTTTCTTTGTCTCTTTTTAGGTGGATGATGCTTTGATTGAGCTGATTATTCAATGATTCCTCTCTTACGGCAAGGAGAAGTGCCTTGGGAAGCTCATGAGAACAATTATTACATAAAATGACTTGAATTACATCAAAAAAATGAACAAACTAAAATACTTTGTTTTCATCTCAAAAAAATATGTTTTTGAGATGAAAATTACATCAGTGAAATAATTAACCATGACTAACTACCAACCATTCTTTGTTTATTGGTCTTCCACATACCTTTTCTACCCTTTATTTGCAATAAAACAAAGCTTTTGACCTTGGAAATGAAACCTAAGACCTAATGGAGACATGACTGCCTTAACTCTATAAATAATATAACTAAAACCATAACTAAATGAAACATGAAGATGGGTTGGTGAATATACCTAATGAGGGAAAAATAGATTTTCTGAGAAGAAGAAGACAGCCATCAGCGGATCATTTTTGGCATGACCTAGTGGAATGTTCAAAATTTTCAGTATGAGACACCTACAATAAAAATGCAAAGAGCAGATTTGATCCTTGATGGAAGTATGCATATACTGACACTAACATTGGCCTTATTGGGTATGGCATCTCCTTGGAGGTGTCAAGAACACTGTAGACCAGGTACCTAGCTGATTGGGCCAATATGATCAAACAAATGAAAGACTGAAAACTTTTTTAAATTTTTGAGAAATGACTCGATACAAACTAAAAACTGACTCTAAATTGACTCAAAAACCAACTAAAATTAGCACAAAGCATTTAATATTTATAACCTTCATTTTGGACCCCAAGCTCAAATGACATTGTACTTCAAATCTTGCAAGGAAAGTAAACTGGTATATACAATGACATTGAAACAACTTCAGCAAGCTGCATCAAAAATAATAGTTCTTCAGGAGCCTACCATTCACTGGTCCTCCTTAGCATTCTTGACCATCCATTTCCTTCAATAAATATGCATTTTGTCCTCAATAGGCTAAGATTTTATAAGTTCCTTTCCATAGATTTTCAAACTTACCATGTTTCCCTTTTTCTTCATTTCGTGCATCCCATCGCAACACTACATCTTCCAAATGAAACTTTTATGCCTTGGTCTTGTGGTCATAAATTTTCTTTATCTTCTCTTGCAGCCGGAAAGTATTTTGAGAAACCTCTTCCCTTGTTTGTTGAAGGTGAATTATTTGATTGATTCGGCGCTGAATATCATCTTCTTCACTACATGCTTCTTGTAATAATCTCATGACTAGGACTGCAAGTGATGTAGGAAACATTGTATCAGTACCATAAACCACTTCAAAGACGACATAACTATTGATTTCTTATTGCTCACTCTATCGGCCCACAAAGCATTGACAAGCTTTCGATTCCAATTCTTCCTATTTGCCTCCAACATTTTCTTAATAATGTTCACCAAGGATTTATTTGAAGACTCAGCAAGTCCATTGCCCTACGAATAGTATGTCGTGGAATGACCCAATCTGATATTGTACTTTTTGCAAAACTCAACCATTTTCTTCAACTTAAACGATGTTGCATTATCTGTAATAATCTTGTAAGGGAAACCAAAACGAGACAAGATATTATACTCTAAAAACTGAATGATTACCATGTCCATAGCTTGCCTTGTTGGAATGGCTTCAATCCATTTGGTGAAGTAATCGGTGGCTGTCAAAATCCATCTGTGTTGTGCTAATGATGTAGGATAGATTTCCCCTATGAAATCAAGCCCCCACTTCTGGAAAGGTGCATTAACTACAATTGGCTTCAAAGGAAGAGGAAGAAGCTTCCTTTTTCCCTGAAAAACTTGACATTCATGGCAGCTCATGATTGTTTTATATAAATCTGAAAATAAAGATGGCCAATAATACCCTACTCTCAAGATTTTATTAGTTGTTATTTTCCAAAACAAGTGACCCCCACAATATCCTCTGTGAAAATAATTCATTACCTGTTGAGCTTCATTTTCAACCAAACAATTAAGAAGAACGCCTCCCAGATCTTTCCAATAGAGAGCACTATCCAAAATGCAGAATTTTGCAGAATTCAATTTTAGTCATCTACCTTTACTTTTCGATATTCTAGGAGGAGGAGAAACATGTTGAAGAACATATACTATATCAAAATACCAACGTGAGTTGAGAAACATTTCTGATACCTGAATGAGTGTGCCACCATATTCTTCATCTGACATTGTTGCAATAAGATTTATGTCTAGGGCATGAAGATTTGATTCAGCCATGAGTTTTGCCAAGCCTCAACCTTTTATTCATTTCGTGGGCTTAATCTCAAGATCATACTCTAACAACACTACTATCCACTTACCTCTTCTTCCTTCCGGATCAGTTTGCATGAGGACATCTTTGACAGCTGTGTTGGGAACATATGCTATAGTATGTGAATGCAGAATGTAAATTCGAAAATCCTTTAATGCCTTTATAATAGCCAAAGCTTGTTTCTCAATGATGTTATAGTGAAGAGAAGCATCTCTAATAGTCTGACTGAAAAATGCAATGGGCTTCTCCACCTGATCCTTATTTTGCATCAACACCATAGCCAAAGTATGCTCAGATGCAAATGAAAATATAATAAAATCACAAGTATAATTGGGACTGATCAAAATAGGGTCCATGGTCAAAGCAAGATTTACCAAGTTGAAATATTTCATGGCATCCTCGGTCCATTTCACAGTGTTTTCCTTCTTCAACATATTAGCTAACTCACGCAAATGCTCAGCCAAATTTGGTATAAATCTGCATAAGAAGTTCATCTTACCGTTGAAGGCTTCGATCTCCTTTTTGTTGCACAGAAAGTCTATTTGCTGAATTGTCTCCACCCTAGAAGGATCAATATGAATACCATCTTTGGAAATTATATGACCAAGGATCTTACCTTCCTCTATGGCGAAAAGACTCTTCTTTGGATTGAAAGAAATCATGAACTCCCTGTATTTCTAAAAAACAATCCTCAGGTGATGTAAATTCTCATCACCATAACAAAAAAATATTGTCAAGTCATTTAAGTAAACCACTAAGAAAACATCCTTCTCATTAGTGAAAGCTATATCCATGGCCTGCTGAAAAGTGGCCCCAACATTCTTTAGCCCAAATGGCATCTTGGTATACTGAAAAGTCCCCCATGGTGTTGTGAAGGCAGTTTTGTCTTGGTCTTTTTTGTGCACCAAAATCTGATTGTAACCTGAGTAGCCATCTAGTAGAGACATTTGTGATGCTCCAACTACTCTTTGCAGAATGTGGTCCATCTTAGGAAGAGGAAAATTATATTTCAGGGACACTTTATTTAGGTTCTGGAAACCAATGCACAACGTTATCTCTCCAGTCGTTTTTCGTACCGAGACCAAATTTGAAACCCAATCAGAGAATCTAATCGGAATAATGATACCAACTTTAAAAAATCTATTTGCCTCTTTCTTGATGGATGGTAGCAGCTTTGGGTTGATCCTCCTCAACTTTTGTCTAAAGGACTTTTGATCTGGCTTGATAGGAATGGTGTGCTACATGATGTTCTTTTCATACACTTTCAAATCTAATTAATCCCATGAAAAAACATCAAAACATTCAGAAAGAAACTTAACATAGTTAGCCTTTGACTTAGGAGATAATGTTTTTGATAACTTAACAAGCTTGGGCTTGTCTATTATCCCAATGTTTACATATTCAACTCCTTTGTCGGTAGGAACCAAGGTTGGTTTTCTTGACATATCATCTTGATTAAACAACTCCTCTAAAGGTATAAGACCTCTAGGAATAACATTATCCTTCAACTCTAAAAAATCCATCTGATTTACCTCATTGTCTTTTTCATCATAATCACAAACATCATCAATGAAAGAATCCTTAAACTTCCGTTCATTCTGCAAAAAGGAATTAATTTCATTGTCATCCCAGAAAACCTGCCAATATCTCAAATTATCAGGAACAGTAGGCCTATGTTTGACATGAATTTCAAATTTATTGCTAGAATTCATTGGAATTTTCAGATTGATCGTTGTTGTAGCAAGTGAATCAACAATGATGTTTTGACTTCTCAGCACCGTTGTCAATGTGTATTCTGGAAACATCTTCAAGATATCTAGGATTTCGTTCCTATAAGCTCTTATCCGCAAATTCTTAACTTGATATTCTCCTTTGACTTGTTTAATCACTAACTTTGAATCACCATAAATAGATATCCTTTTCGCACAAAGCTTCTTCAAAATCTTTAGACCTGTAATCAATTCCTCATACTCTGCTTCATTGTTAGAACAATCAAAAGCTAATTTATAGGAACACACTCCAACATTACTTAGAACTTTATCTGGCTGAAAATAGGACTTCGAATCCAAATTCCAACACCCGCACCATCCTTACCCAAAGCACCATCGAAGTCCATGCTCCAAAGGTCATCTTTGTCTTCCAGATGTTGGAATTCTACTATTGTTTCAATCTTACCTTTGTTGGTTGCTTGATTTTTTTGTTCTTCACTGACTTTTTGCTCATGTGGTGGCCGCTCAGAAGGAATTGCCACTTTTTTCTTTTCTTGATTAAGAATTGCTCTAAAACACTCGGAAATTTCCAGTACATCATCTACTTCTACGAATTGAACATCTACATAATTCAATCCACTATCATTGTACATAACAAAAGAATCTAAATCTATATGTACAACATTTATCGGATGATTTATGGGCTTCTCTTTACTAGTGATCATATATTTCATCTTCTTTTCGTGGTACAACTTCCTCAATTGACCAAAACAAGGATTGTAGCATAAGAGAAGTCAAGTTGTAAAGTTCCTTTGAGTTTGGCTCCCCATGATCTAGACAACAGCATACGAAATCAAGGTGGTATATCAGCTACTGCCACGTCCATCAAAACATTCTTGGCTAGGATTTGATCTAAGGAAACCACTAAATCTTTGATGAGACCAATGAAGTGAACTCTACTAGAATCAAATGAATACAAATCATGACACAATCGGGTGATATCCAAGCCCATCTTTTCCATGATAGCCTTGGGCATCAAATTGTGAGAATCTATGGAATCAAGCATGGCATTATGAAGAATATACTCATGCAGTCTAAGACTCAAATAAAATGGCAGGACCTCACTATCTTCTAGCTGACCATCTATAGCTGAACTGAAAATAAGCTCAGGATGATCATCCTACACATTCACCATGTCGGAAAAAGGATCAATTTTCAGTATTCTAGACACATGGTGTTTGTAATGGCTATTCTTAACAAGCTCGGTCAAAGGAATCGACACTTTCAATTTAGCAATTTCACTTTCTAAATTAAAAGATGTGACTTTTTCTACCCCTTTGACAATGATGTCCCTCTTATCTGTTTGCTCCTTCGTTACACTATCCTTTTTCTGATTGTCTTTCTCTTTTGTGATTGTACTTGTTGATGGTTGATTTACCTTGCCAGGATTCTGATCGGCATGCTCCTTTCCTCTTTTCTGGTCATTTGAGAGATCATTCTTTGCCTAAACATCCTTCCTCTTTTGAATAGTACTAACCGATACATCTCTGCTCCTCAAGGAGTATTGTTTCTACTGTGCGCTCAAAGCATTCATATAACCACGTTGATAATCATCATATATGGTCTCCAAATCAATATCATTTGCTAAGATGTAGTCCTCATCCTTTATAATGTCATAACTTTCTACATACTCCTCATCTTCGGTCAGAAATATAGGCATACCATCTGCAGTGAAGAAATGATTTATTTCAATTACTGGATCTTCCTCCTCTTCTTATTCCACTCATTGAATATAATTCTACTATCACAGGTTTTTGATCTGTTGTTTTTGTTGTTGCGCTGGTTGTTCTAGTGTTTTTTGCTCTCTTTGCTTGATTTGGAATAGGGGTTGTTGCTGCCCTCTAAAGTTTGGGTTCTGGATCTACGGTTCAGGTCTTTCGTTGATGGACAACTGGTTAACCATCCTTTCCATTGTTTAAATCAATGTATCCATTTTTGCATCTGAAGTGGATGTTTCTTCTTTCACGATCACTCTTTTCTCTAATCTCATTCTCGCTCTTTTGGCCAGCAAGTTCGCTTCTACGCTCACAACATTCTTTTGCACATCTTCTAGAGTTGTAGGATCACGTTCACTAACTGATATGCCATATCGGCATTAAACCCATTAGGAAACTTAATCAAAGCCAATCCCTCTGGTATTTTGATATTTGTAGGAATAGCATTGTACACTGCAGTAAATCTCGCACAATAGTCTTGCACGCTCTCGCCAACATTTCTTTTGATGTTCTCATATTCAGACAAAATTTGAAGGGAAATCTTCTTCACCTCCCACTGATCTAGGAACTGTCTCTGAAGGATAGGTAGAGTAGGGATAGAAGCTGTAGGTAGGGCTCTGAACCATTTCCTAACTTCTCCTCCAAAACTTTGTACAAATAGCCTCATCATCACATCTTAAATTTCAACTTCATGGAGGTCAAAGAAATCATTCATCTTGTCTACATGTTGTTGAGCTGTAATAGTTTGAGTATTGTCAAACAAAGTTATTTTGGTTTGATAATCAGGGGGCATGGCACCAATATTTTGAGGAAAAACAAGGGGTGCATATCAGTATCCATAACTGGAGGTGGGCGAGGTGGTGGATTTAAAACAGGGATTAGGATTTTCGGTATAATCAAAGCGGGATTAACAATAGTCTGAGTGGTGTGAACAATCTATGAAGAAGAAAGTGGAGGATGAGGGATAGTTTGAGTGGTAGTAAATGTAATGGAATTATTTTGCAAATTGAAATATGGCCTATGACTCTTATTTTGCACCCAAGTGTTTAAGTTTGAAGAGAGGTTCTGCAAGAGATCAAGAGTTTGAATAAGTTGTCACCCTGATTTATTGTGTGAAAACAAATCTTCAACAGGGTTATGAAGAGATATAGAGGAATCAACAAATTTCTGATCAATCCAACTTAAATATTTACTATGAAATAAACTCTGCTCAAAATTAATATCAAACTCAATGTCCTGTGAAGTTTCTAACCTTCCCGGGAGTGAGTTAACTCTAGGAATGAAATCCTTACTTGATTGTTCTCCGGTTAAACTAGATCTCTCTACAACTTTCTTAGATTTTCTCCCAATGTTTTGAGGATCACTGACAATGGTCGGAGGGATCAGATCTAGATTGGATCAGGTGTATTTTCGGGAAGCCAGTATGTCTAATTTTGAAAATCAAAATATTGCTTTACAACTTTCCAATTCGGCCTATGATTAAACTCTAAAACTCATCATCCACAAGCTTAAGAATTTAATTAAAACAACTTACTAGGGTGATTAATTTCTGATCTTTTGATGTTCCCCAATATGGTTGCCACTATGTTAGCACCTAGATTGAACCTCTGGCTGAATAAGGCAATTCTGGGGTAACCACAAACCACACTTAGCCAAGTAGAGAGCCCTACTAGGCCAGGAGAGGGATCTCTCCGTAAGGACCTCAACCAAAATGACTGGATCAAGAAACTAATATTAGGCTAGGAATAGTAGCACAGGGTTTTGATTTGATTTTTTTTTTTAAGGGTTTTGTTGGATCAGATAGAGCCAAACAGTTAGGGCAAGGAAATTAGGTCAAAACTACAAGGTGTTTGATGGGGCAAGGTAGGCACAATGATCAGAACCTTAGGGTTTGACGAATGAGGTGGAAAGACAAGTGAGGAGCTAGAAAGAGCATGTAAACCACATGGATTCTTCCTAAACTGAAGAAAACACAGTTGTGAAATGTCTACCCAAAACAAAGCATAAAAGTTATGGATTCTGCCTCTCAGACTTGTAGACATTCACATAAAGGCAATGAAATGATGAAATGGAGTCAACAATACATTCTAACACATGAATACAAAAGAAAAACTGAACTAAGCATCATACCACATGGATCCCAAAGAAATAGCTGCAATTTTTCATTAATCTCCTGCTGTAACTGATGCAAAATGATATCTAATCAAAACATAAGCATCCCACTAAGTCCAACCCCTAAAATGACTGAGGAAAAGCATCATATAGACCCCAAGAAACTCATCCTAAGATGAGGGAGTCGCATCCACGAGAGGAGGAGCTAGTTCTAACAAAATTTGTACTGATAACAAGAAAAGAGGGCGGTTAAAGTGACTCATCCCTAATCCAAACAAACTGATACATTACACCTTGTAAATTTGTTTTACCTAATGAATGTACCCTAGTAAGCTCTAGAAGCATCATAATTACATTCAAATTATCAATTACAAGTATAAAAACATCATCTGTCATGGTAGAAGTGAAAACTGGGTTGAACCTGCAAAATTTTTGGCAAAGTGTCAAATGTGCAGCACTAAGTGCGAGTGCGCAACACCAAGTGCAGGGGTGCCCTTCAGCTTTAGCTGCACTTTTGGAGACTTTTCTGATTTCCAAATTGGGCCCACAATAGCTTGTTGGAAATCTCTACCTATCTACTTCCAGAACAACATGAATTTCTAAATTTGGATGTCATTTGCCTAATCAAAAACCAAATCTCCCAACACTGCTCAGTTCCCAGGCCAAAAAGAGGGCAGAAAGGTCATTTTTTGGGTGTTTTTTGACCTTTTGACCAACCAGTTTTACTCCAAATGCTTAGTAAATGTATAGGGTGTATGTAATCATCACTAAAAACCCAAGAATGTTGACTTCTTGCTGATTTCATGACTCAAAAAAGAGTGCAGCGCGCATTTTCCCTCCATGACTGTGCAAAATTGGACTAAAAAACACAGCAATTTCCTTTAAGCTCAAAAATGGTTCAAAATGCCCAAAAATGTATTTTTATGATTGATCAAAGGTTAGAGGCATGTAGGTATTCCTCAAAAAGTGTGTCAAGTCTCCTCCTCTCCTCTTTCTTGGTCAATTTGTCAATTTTATCATGAGTTGTTTTGAGCTTTCTCCTCTCCAATTGGTTTCTCCATGCATAATACTTGTTCATCTTCTTTTGTATCTCAACATCTCTATTTTCTTTGTCCAAGAGGGTCTCCAAGTGTGTGTTCACCTTCTCAAGCCAAGGCTCTATGTTCTCAGTTATGTCCTTGACCAATTGCTCATTTAAAGTGAGCTGCTCCTCCAATTCGGCCTCCTTTTGCCTTTCAAGCTTTAAGGCTCTTTTTAATCCTCTTGTTCTTTATCTTTTTCTCTCACCCTATTCATCATCTGGCTCTTGATAATCTCCATAAGCCTCATCAAGCTGAAACTTGGCCTTCTCAACCTCCCTCCTTGCCTTGATTTACTTGGTTTGCATCAATTCCAGCTTGACCTCTAGCTGCTTGTTCTCTTGCTCATAAAAGGAGATGATATTTTTGGCCCTTTGTAAACTAGTCTCAAGATCCTTTATTTTGGTATCCTTTTATTTCAAGGTAGCCTGAGTGATTTTGTCTTCCTCCTCATCACTTGAGTTCACCAGGAGAAACTCCTTTTCAGTGTCATGTTTTTCATGTTGTTGTTTGACCTCTGCTTCCTCCACCATTTTCTCTTTTCCTTTAACCAGTGATGTTGATGATGAAGGAAAGTCCCCTCCCACTTTCTGTGGGGTAAACACCTGCCTCTTTCCCCTCTGATAGGTGAAAGAAAATTGTTGCAAACTATTGCTCTATGGTATACTACTCTGACCATGCTCAGTGTGTACATCATGTCCCTCACAGCCATAATTCTCATCATGTTTCTCATCATCGTCATCATCTCTATTGGGTGAATGAATGTGTTAAAATTGGAAAATAGGGCCAAACTCCATGTGGATCACCTTATTTATTGCTTTTGATGTTTTTCCTAGATTCCTGTCATCTAGAGGAGTAGGATTGATCTAAAGATCATCCAATTCCGATAAGTATTTATGGATATATGAATTTATTTTGATTATGGACAAATTGTCAAGGTCAGCTAGCAAACTTATCTAGGCTCAGAAGCCCCACAGTAATGTCTATTCAACCTCAATGTTTGCATATAAATACAAGGATCATTCTCCTCATTTTGACAATTCAATTCACTCATCTTCTCTCTCTCTCTCCTATGCATAAAAGGAGCCTCTCTCTCTCATGCACGTGTGGCTGAAAGGAAGACGTCCTAGGGTAAGGAAGATGTAGAAAGAAGGATGCTAGGGTAGCAGGTCATCTCTTTAACTAGCATTGACCAAGCGTTGACCTTCCAAGAGTGTGGATTGGGTGTGGTTGCCTCTCCTAGCCAGGCCGCAATTTTTGGCATGAAAATCGAGGTGATCTGACCTCTGGTTTGACCGATGTTCACTACCCTAGTTTAGGGAAGCAAGTTTACTTCAGAAATCTGCAAATTGATTGAACTTTTGGGGTTGTTCAAGGGTTGTTTCTTCAGGTTGTTCAAAGACAAGTTGACCGGAAATTGACCAAGTATTTTAGAGGTTAATTTCAGCTAGTTTCACCAAGTTTGACTTTGCTGGTCTAGGGTTTGTTGCTCCTGATATAAAATTACAGAATTCTGATTTTGTATTATTTCTCTTTGTTGAACTATTGAAGATAAAAGAAGATTTGATCAAAGGGTTTCCTCGCATTGGGGTTTGTCCTTAGCTAGCTGCCACATCTTGTGTCTCTTTTCTTGGCTTGTTTTATGTTGATCATTTAGTGTTCTATCTGCACTTTACTTAATGTATATGAGATTGCTAATCTGTGGCTAGTAAGAATAAAAATAAGTAAACTGCTCTAAGCATAGAACATACCATAATTTAACATGGTATCAGAGCTAAGGTGAAGACAAAGCCCAAGCAAGATCAAGAGCAAGAGAAATCACTGAAGAGAAGATTAGCAAGGCTATCGTAAAAATAAATCATGGGGTCCTCAACACACTTCCCTGCTAAAGACAAACTCCATGAGAATTATGACTATCATGGATGGAAGATGTCTCTCGATCTAAAATTAGAAGAGCAGGAAGTGTTGGACCATGTGAGAGGTGGGATTTTTGAGCCTCCATCAAATGCAGCTGTTGCTGCTAGGAACAAATGGACCAAGGGAGAAGTCAAAGAAAGGAAGATCATATGGGACTCTATCGACAAGCGCTTGGTGGCCTATGTTTCTGAGTTGAACACCTCCAAGGAAATCTACGATAGACTGGTGAGTTTATTTAAAGTTAATGATGCAAATCAAGTCTTGTTTCTTAGAAATAAGCTAAAGGAAATTAAGAAGGGTAAAGATGAGAGTATGCAAGAATATTTCTTAAGGATCACCGAGATCAAGAACGATCTCCTATCTATTGCGTAAGTAATTTACTTCCTAACAGGGAAATGACACTCACAACTCTTGGAGAATTTCCATTTGAATGGTATATATTCAGGACTACTCTTCTCAACAATAACGTAATTCCTAGATTTGAGTAATTAATGGCCAGATGCATTCAAGAAGAAACGAGGATGGAAGAGCAAGAAATGCCCATACTTAAAGGTCATGCCTCTACCTTTTCTTCTCATACTAAAAGAAGAAACAATTACAAGGCTAAATTCAAAGGAAAGGATGGACCAAAGGGTGGAAGAAAAGGATGATGTTACAATTGAAATAAAATGGGTCACTATGCAAGGGAGTGCCCTGATAAAAGGGACTCACACCAGGACGATGATCAAAATCCCTCTCAAGGCAATCAAAGGAATGGAAAGTCAAATGGTAGAGGTAAAATAAGTGCCATAAATCAAGGAAGAGGACAACCATTCAAGAAGGCAAGAAATTCCAGGTATGAATCTAACACTGTTAACAATAAGAAAGATGAATATTATCTACCAGCAACTCTATCTACTACTACTCCCCCGGACTCACTGGGAAATTGGCTTATTGATAGTGGTGCCTCAAGGAACTTCACTAGTTACAAAGAATCTCTCTATAATTTGATAGAGAAGGAAACCAACCTGGAAATTGTTCTTGGAGATAATTCAAAATATCCTATGAAAGGCATAGGAAATTTCACTCTTCAATTGAATCATAGTAATACCATCCATTTACAAGATGTATTATATGTACCTGATCTCAAAAAGAACCTTGTGTCCATTTCGACAATGGAAGAAAAAGGCTACAAGGTGGCCTTCAGTAATGGCAAGGTATGAAGAACTTTAAAGATGCTTTTACTCTTGGGTTTCAAGTTGATTCATTATATCAGGTCAGTGGAATTCCGCTGGGTGTCATTTCTTGTGACACATGTCTTCAGTCCGAACTACGACATCAGAGGTTTGCTCACTTTCATTATAAATCTCTACCCGATGTAAGAAAAATGGTGATTCGAATGCCTGAGTTTAGATTAGAGCAAGAAGGTGTATGTCCAGAATGTGCCAAAGGGAAGCTCAAAAGGGGACCATTCCCCTCAAGCCAAAGCAAGACCTTTGATATATTGCAGTTGGTTCACTCAGACATATCCGATATGATGCCTGTGAACTCCTTGGGAGGATATTTATATTACCTCACCTTTACAGATGATTATTCTCGCAAGACTTGGATATACTTCTTGAAAAATAAGGATGAAGTGTTCTCCTAGTTTCATCACTTCAAAGTCTTGATCAATAATCAAATCGAAAAGAAGATCAAGATCTTAAGGACTGATAATGAGATTGAATATGAATCCAATTCATTTCATGAATTTTTAAAAGAGGCTAGCATTAAGAGGGAGACTACTACACCATACACTCCTGAACAGAATGGTGTGGTGGAAAGGAAGAATCGTATATTGTGGAAGTTTCCTATGCTATGCTCCATGATCAAAGACTTATGAAGTTTCTATGGCCTGAAGCTGCAAATACTGTCGTATATGTACAAAATTGATGCCCTCATCAAACATTGGGTTCCAAGACTCCCGAAGAAATGTTCATCGATAAGAAACCTGACATATCTCATTTTAGAATTTTTTGAAGCCCTGTTATTTTCATGTCCCTAAAGAAAAAAGGAATAAATTGGGTGCATCTGGAAAGAAAGGAATCTCCATGGGCTATAGCGAAAATAGTAAGGGCTATAAAATCTATGTAGCTAGTCAAAGGGAAGTCGAGATTAGTCATGATGTCACCTTTGACGAAGATATGGCTCTTAGCAAGGTAGACAATCTTCCTACTTTAAGGGGATCTAAAGAAGCTGACACCGAGGAACCAAAGGAAAAATAAGATGAGACGATGTCCGACGTGGAAGAACTTATGGATCCTATTGATCCTCCTCTACAAGAGCCTTCCTCTTTTAGGAAGAGGCCTTCATGGCTTAGGAGGACACTTGATGATGTTGAAGGACACATTTTACCCCGAGGAACCTTCCATGAAAGTAAGAAGCCAAACAGGTATCAGGGATACCTGAACATCATGAGCACGATCATCCAAAATGAGCCTCTGTCATTCACATATGTCATCAAGCATCAAGTACGGAAGGATGCTATGACCGAGGAATATGAGTTCATTATGAAAAACAATGTTTGGGATGTGGCCCCCAGACCCCAAGATAAAGAAGTTGTCACTTCAAAATGGCTTTACAAGATAAAGCATGCAGTTGATGGAAGTGCGGAAAAGTATAAGGCTCATTTTGTCACCCGTGGCTTCTCCCAGAAGGAAGGTATAGACTATGACGAGAAATTTGCACCTGTTTCCCGATATACCACCATCTGCTCGATCATAGCCCTTGCTGCTTCGCAAGGATGGAACCTACATCATATGGATGTCAAGACTGCATTCTTACATGGTTCGATCAAAGAGGAGGTCTATGTGGAGCAACCTAAAGGATTTGAGATTTATGATCGAGAATCTCATGTGTACAAGTTGAAGAAGGACCTCTATGGGCTAAAGCAAGCACCCCGAGCATGGTATGAGAGGATCGATAGCTACTTGATGAAGTTAGGATTCACTAGGAGTGAAGTCAACCCTAACCTTTACTTTAAGTTTATAGATTACAAGCTTCTCATACTGGTGCTATATGTTCATGACCTCTTTCTAATAGGTGCAGACCCTCTCATTCACGAATGTAAGAGGGAGTTGGCTTCTGAGTTCAAGATGAAAGACCTAGGACTTATGCACTATTTCCTAGGACTGGAAATCTGGAAGAAACCAGGGGAGATTTTCCTATCTCAAGGAAAATATGTGGTGAAGATATTGGAGAGATTTGGCGTGGTGGACTGCAAGCCCGTAACTACCCCGATGGAGCTTGACTTCAAGAAGTTAAGTGGTAGTGTTGTCGGACCTGTTTTATGAAATGCTACTGTGTATCATCAACTCGTCAGAGAATTAATGTTCTTGGTGAACACCCGTCCAGATATATGCTTTGTAGTCAACACATTGAGTCAACATATGGTTGAGCCTCACCACTCACATTCGATTGGTGCCCAGAATCTGTTGAGATATCTTCGTGGCACAATCACTCATGGGTTGAGATACACTGCCGAAGATGTGAGATTACTTGGGTATACTGATGCTGATTGGGCAGGTAGTGTGGTGGACTGAAAGAGCACTTCTAGATGTTGTTTCTCTTTGGGATCTGCCTTGATACCCTGGATGAGCTGGAAGCAAAAGTCGGTGGCTTTGAGCACCACCAAGGTGGAGTACATTGCCACTATCATGGCCTCTTGTGAGGTAGTCTGGTTGCAAAAGCTCTTCAGTGAGTTGTTTGGATTTACATTGGATACCACCGTGATTCTGTGTGACAACTAGAGCAGAATTGGTTTATCAGAGAACCTCGTACTTCATGATTGCTCCAAGCATATTGATATCAAGTACCACAATATTCAAGATATGGTGTAGCAAGGAGCAATAAGGCTCCAACATATCGGTACAGATGAACAGGTTGCCATCATTTTGACAAAGCCCCTAAGAAAGGTCAAATTCTTGACTTTCTGAGAATGACTTGGTGTCATTCAGAGACCCTCTTATGAGGGTTGAGTATGATGTATTGAGATCTAGGAGCTCTAGGGGGGCGTGGGGTACTTCTTGGAGTGACATGTGACCACAGGGTGATTCACCATCCCCTGGTGGTACACTATGTATAGGGTAAAGGTTCAACCTTCCCCTGTGACACCCCGTGGTGACTGTGGAACAGGATGATTAGTTCTCCTGTGGGCCAGGATGATTTGTTCTCCATGGCGACTGTGGAGTAGGATGATTAGTTCTCCTGAAGGCCAGGATGATTAGTTCTCCATGGCATCCGTTGGACAAGATGATTCATTCTCCTATGGACAAGATGATTATTTCTCATGTTGAGGCATCCTACCCATGTAGTTTGGAACTCATGGGAAGTACCTCTCATCTAATCAATGAGCAGGGAAATGAGGATAGGGACCATAGTAGTACTATAGATGGAAGCATCGGTGTATCTACTGTACTCCTTATGCTAGGATGACCTCCATTGATCTGGGATCAATGAGAGTGGTTCACACTTTGAGACTGACTTTAGGTCAATGGAGGATGGTATGATACATCCTCGATCATTTCTTCTTCTTCATAGTTTGAGCATAGCAAAGCAAAGCAGAGCAAAGGATATTGGGGTCAAGTTGTACAAGACAATGCATTTGATGAATGGATAGCAGCGATGGTCTGACAGATTGTAGATGAACTTCTCCCTAGCTGAGAGGGAGTGTTAAAATTGGAAACTAGGGCCAAACTCCATGTGGATCACCTTATTTATGGCTTCTAATATTTTTCATAGATTCCTCTCATCTAGAGGTGTAGGATTGATCTAAAGATCATGTGATTCTGATAAGCATTTATAGAGATATGAATTTATTTTGATTATGGACACATTGTCAAGGTCGGACATCAAACTTATGTAGGCTCAGAAGCCCAACGGTCATGTCTATTCAACCTCAACGTTTGCATATAAATACAAGGGGAATTATCCTCATTTTGACAATTCAATTCACTCTTCTTCTCTCTCTTTCTCCTATGCATAAAAGGAGCCTCTCTCTCTCACACACATGTGGCTGAAAGGAAGACACAGAAAGAAGGACGTTATGGCAACAGGTCATCTCTTTGACCTGTGTTCACCAAGTGTTGACCTTCCAAGAGTGTGGATTGGGTGTGGTTGCCTCTCCTAGGCAATCCGCAATTTTTGGCACGAAAATTGATGCATTTTGACCTCTGGCTTGACTGGTGTTGACTGCCCTATTTTAGGGTAGCAAGTTGAATTCATAAATCTACAAATTGACTGAACTTTTGGTGTGTTCAAGGGTTGTTTCTTCAAGCTGTTCAAGGACAAGTTGACTGGAAATTTACCAAGTATTTTAGAGGTCAATTTCATCTAGTTTGACCAAGTTTGACTTTGTTGATCTAGGGTTTGTTGTTGCTGATATAAAATTACAGAATTCAGATTTTGTACTATTTCTCTCTGCTAAACTATTGAAGATAAAGAAGATTTGATTAAAGGGTTTCCCCGCATTGGGGTTTGTCCTTGGCTAGCCACCACATCTTGTGTCTCTTGTCTTGGCTTGTTTTCTATTGATCATTTAATGCTCTATCTGCACTTTAATTAATGTATATGAGATTGCTAATCTGTGGGTAATAAGAAGAAAAATAAGTAAACTGCTCTAAGGATAGAACATACCATAATTTAATATAATGGCTACATGAAATGGTGATGTAGATGGTGTGGGGGTGGTTGGTGAAGAATGATCTGTTGAGGATGAGTGATAAGTAAGCTATGGTGGATGAGAAGAAGTAGATGGATGAGTGGAGGATGATGGAGGATTGGGGGAGTTGGATGAGTAGGTGGTTCATTGAATATTTCATTAGCTATGAAGGTCTCCCAAGCAATGCCTAGTTGATCTAAGCGATGGAGGACTATCATTTTGATAAGAGAATGATGGAAAATATTATGCATCTGATGAGTTGGATCCCTTTTTTGAGAAATATATGTCATCTTGTCAATGCTTCTAAAAAGGTAATATGGAAAACTAAGCATTCTTACCCTAGTAAAGTGCATGAGAAGCCTGATATGATATGAGTAGAGTCTGGAAAACCTGCTCTCACATGTGAAGTACCTCATGATTATCTTCCTTAATGGTGCATACTTGTCTAAGAGATAAGAGAAAGGGAAAATTCTTTTCTTATCATTTTTAAACCTTGTTTTAAGTTATCGCTCATAAAAACTGTGATGCAGATTTCTTTGCTTGAACCATTTCTCTCCTGCATTTGGAATTCCAATGGCTTGTCATACGATGGCAAGAGATATAGTGAATGTGACCCCGTCTAAAGTGACCTGGTTGTTTTGTGAATTGAGGATGAACTGCTTGGTTAACTACTGATGAAAATTCACCCTTTCAACCCTTTGGCAAAACTCAAAACAACCCATGTACTTGAAACATGATACTACAAGTGGTGATGCCATAAGTTATGTGGTATCAGTGGGTTCAAATTTGATAATTCTCCCTCCATTCTTGGTTGGCCTCCTTGACTATCTTTCCCCTTCTCATGAACTAGTGTGACCCTCTTCTACCATGTTTTTAAGGTGGAAACCTAAGGGACTGATATGTGGGTCAAGGTGAGTGAAATAGTGAGGGATATTGAATGAAGTATAGGCAAGGATGATTTGAGGGTGACAAAGTCTATGAAGTGTTGTAATTATAATTAAATAGGTGATTTTGGAAACATACAAGAAAGCTTTGCCTGGGTTTTAAAATTTAGGGTGCCAACTTGCTTACTTGATGGAGAAAAAGAGATATTGTGCCATTTACTTGTTGTATGTAGGTAATAGAAGCATTTGTAGCTTGAGTAGATGAAAAGAAGTGGTGTTTTGGCACTCCTAGGGTTTTCCAGGCTTTACTGGCCAAAAGTACAACACCAAGCGCCAGTGCGTAGTGTCCTTGACAAATGTGCCCTTCAATGCACAAGCGTGCAGCGCCATTGAAATTTGCTTTGGCTTGGTCAAGCAAGCACACCCTTCACTGCACGCACAGCAACTCTACCCAGTGCATAGTTTCCAACTAAAACACACAGTGCCTTCCTGACTTTCTCAAATATTCACTCAATTTCCTCTTTTCCAAGGAGAGCTTAGGGTGCAAAAGAGTTGATGAAGTTTGAAATATGCTTTTCAAATCTTATATAGAGGATGAGTTTGATTTTTCCTTAGAAAAACCCACTTTATAATGTTTGTTTGGAACTTTTTACTTTGTTTTCAAATCTCTATCTGATGCTTATATTTCTTTGTCTCTTTTCAGGTGGATGATGCTTTGATTGAGTTGATTCTTCAATGATTCCTCTCTTATAGCAAGGAGAAGTGCCTTGGGCAGCTCATGGGAACAATTATTATATAAAATGACTTGAATTACATAAAAAATATGAACAAACTAAAATACTTTGTTTTCATCTAAAAAAAAAGTATGTTTTTGAGATGAAAATTACATCAATGAAATAAGTAACCATGACTAACTACCAACCATTCTTTGTTTATTGGTCTTACTCATACCTTTGTTGTCCTTTATTTGCAATAAAACAAAGCTTTTGACCTTGGAAATGAACCCTAAGACCTAATGGAGACATGATTGCCTTAACTCTAAAAATAATATAACTAAAACCATAACTGAATGAAACATGAAGATGGGTTAGAAAATATACCTTATGAGGGAAAATTAGATTTTCTGAAAAGAAGAAGACAACCATCAGTGGATCATTTTTGGCATGACCTAGTGGAATGATCAAAAATTTCAGTATGAGACACCTACAATGAAAATGCAAAGAGAAGATTTGATCCCTGATGGAAGTATGCATATACTGACACTAACAAGGGGAACAGTCAAATTGAATTTGAATTCACCTATAAATTACACGTGGTTATCTAGTGAAAAGCACTTTGCATTCCTATAAATTATGTGTTGAGTTGTCGAGTGTTTATGAATCCTCAGTTTTACATAGATTTGTTCCTTGCTTCTATATTTGCGAAGTTACCTAAAGACTCCCAACAATTTATCCATAACATAATGTCCACACCAGTAGAGACCACTAGTACTGGGGAAGTTATCACCTCTAAGGGAACTGCTCCAGAGGTTGTGGGTATGGAGGTTCCAACCGTAGTGCCTATGGAGCCAAGGTTTCCTAGGCCGAAACCTACGCTGGTGAGGGAGGTCCCCAAACCAAAGAAAGATAAGCAAAAGAAGCTTGTGCCAGTGCGCGAGTCACCGAGAAAGCATGCCACCACACAGGCCCAGAGAAAAGAAAAACTGAGCGCGAAGGAGAAGGGGAAAGTGGTGGATATGGAGGTTGAGGAGGGCATGGAAGATATAGACATTGACGACGTGGACCCTATATCTAAGTTCCTGGATTATATCCCTCTACGCAAGGGAAAAGTGAAGGTATCGAAGGACCCAAATGCAGGACAATTCCTCCTCAACATACCCCTGTTGCCGGAGAACATCACCTTTGGAGGTCCGCACTTGGCGAGGATCCCACACTTAAAGCTCGAAGATTGAGATTTGGTGGACCATGATCAGTTCCCCCACCTTGTTACTGATGCATGCATGCAAAGAGTCTTCTACAAAGAATCTGGTGTCATCACATTGGATCCTGTTGAATGGATTCGTGGGTAAATAAGTCGAGGTGGTTGAACTTGTTGTGGGTGCCGCACTACCATCACTCAAATATAAACTTGATCATCTTTAAGTAGCTGCTATGCCAGGTGCATGACAGGTGCGTATGGTTAAATGCATCGATCCCCATCACCGATATGTTGATCCATCAGATCACGCTATTTCCCCATTCAAGATTGAATCCGGCCAAGGCATTTGGTAGAAATATGAGTGAGCACGACCTCACTAAGAAGATGAAGAGCAAGTTTAAACTTCTGAAGAAGCCACGTGGATACTCTATTACCTCCATTGCTGACCCTGTGGTGAATATTGCTACGTAGATTCTAGCTAGCAAGGTTATGAGAAAGTGTCGCGTGGATGAGGTGATGACACCAATGGTTTCATTGGAATCATAGTGTGCGGAGGGCGTACAGTTCAATTGGGTGCGCTCCCTGTGTAGTTAGTTCCTTGTGAACTATAGACAGGCAGAGGATGACAGAAATACATTCCACTATTTGTGGCTATTTCTATCGATAGTGTTGGTCACCTGGCATTTTCCAGAGGACAGTCAGTTTCCTCCAGTGGAGAAGGATTTACTGGAAGCCACAAAATTTTCATCTATGTGGGCAACAAAAGATGTTGCGAGGGTCACAGAGAGAAAATTATTTTGGGTGCTCATGGAGGCGAGCATTCACATGGCCATCAACCAGAAACCGCGGTTGTCACCAACCATGTTTGAAAAACTTTCAGGGTATGCGGAGTTCAAAGCACACTTCCATCATGTGTATATCTAGGCACGGAAGGATCCAGAGAAAAAGTAGTTCGACCTGCCCTACCTTACTACGGATGATGCTATTGCAAAGGTCATCAAGTGTTGGCCAACAGAGTGACATTCCACATCTGATGTGGCCACTAGGACTAGCAAGTTCATGGAGAAGAAGAAAATGGAAGCAGCCAAGTAGAAGGTTCAGCAGTTGGCTGAGAAGAGGAAGAAATAGGTTGAGGAAAAGGCCCACGTAGAAGCAGAGTGCACCGCGAAGGAATAAGAAAAGAGGGAAGAGCGTGGCTCTGAAAGAAGTTAGAAGTCTCCTTCGCCCCAAAAGGAGGAGGAAGAACAACTAGAGTAGGGTGGCAGTGATCAACAGGAGAGCACTCCCTTCTGAGTAAAGTGGTATAGGGAGCAGGAAAAGGAAGGACCATGAAAGAAGACGAAACCCACCAAGTCATCGCTAGATCCGATTACTTTGACGAATGGCGAGTTGGATGAAATTGGAGACAAGGTGCGTGATACTATAGCAGAAATGATGCAACAGTTTGAGCAGCAACAAAAGTAGGAACTGAGCACCATCCAGAAGGATTTACGTGAGCTGCAGATCCAAGCAATGAGAATCCAAGCAAGTGTTGGATAGAGTAGTGCGGCATCAACCAGTTTGGCATTGGGGACCACTCAAGCATAAGATATGGTTTGGTCATTTGATCTCCAACCAGTCATGCTGCCTGATGGAGATTTGAGCATGGAAGTGGCCATTGACAAGGCCATTGTTAGCACTTTGAAGAATATTGGCCTCAACCTAGCCATGCTCCCCAGCAAGTTTCTTCACACACTCCAAGCAAGTGTGAGAGTAGAAGTTAAGGCCCAGGAGTATCGCATGCTAACCCTGATCAGTGAGAAAAAAGTTAATAATGAACAAATGTTCATGGAGAAATCAGTAGTGTTGGAGGCCCAGAATAAATTTTAGGTGCAGAATGGCCAACTTGCAGCCGTGGTAGACGAGGCATGCAAAACATTCCCTGAACTACATATCCCGGAGGAAGCATTGTTCGAGGCGAAGATCAGGAAGTTGGTTGCAGGTGTGCATGATGCAAAGATGGAAGTGGCCAAGGTTTAGTTTAACTAAACCTAAAAATCACAAAGCTAGAGTTGAAGTCACAACCTTCAACTCCACTAGAGGCCAGAGAACAGTGCGCAACCGCTGTGAAGGACTATGTCACAGTAGTGGATGTTGCAGTGGTGGATTGCACTGCACTGTTCGAGCAATCCATGGAGGTAGTCGCATCTTTGAAGTAAGATCCTAACCTATAGAGTAAACACAGATGCCCATGAATTGTAGCAGTGATATGATGAAGCGAGAGCAACGACGTGCACATTCATTATAGCACAAGGATTGGCCAAGTCACATGAGGCAAAATAGTTACTTGAACAGGTGGAAGTAGCACAAAGGAAAGAGGTGGTCCTCAAGGCCAGATTGGCACATTGGTTGGATGAGGCCTACTTTATCTCTGCAAACATTGATGAAAAGTTCAGAAACCTACAGAGAACGTAGCAGAAAATCAAGGAAGACAGTATAGGACCAAAAACAGAGTAGCTAATGGAGCAAATCAAACAGACAGCCATGCAAAGCACGTTTGAGGTAGAAGTGGTACAAGTAGAGTTGGGAGGTCTCTAGGGTAAGCTCTCCGTGCTAGCCGAGTGACTCGAGGGTGAGTCACGATATTTGTGTTGGGGGCCTATTGGGATAGGGTCCCCTAGGGTCAGTTTTGGGGAAAAAATCCCAAGTTTTGTTGTATAGAATGTAAAGTCTCTGCAAGTTTTGGTCATGGAGCGCATAGATGGTAAAGTGTCATAAAGGTTTTTACCCTTATTTTATGTAAGATGTGTCAGGTTTTATAGATCTACCCATGGTCTGTGGACCATGGGTTTGTATAAGTAGGAGAGTCTTAGAGAGTCTAAGGCACAACGATCGATGATGAAGATGAATGTAATGGGTCAGTAAAGGAAAGAGCAAAGAAGTCTTAGAGTAGAAGAGAGGTTCTGCAACTGTGTGTGTAGAGGCCTAGAGTAGAGTCCACAGTTGAGTGTACGAACCCCTACAGCTGAGTGTGTATGTAATTCTTGAGTCTTTAAGTAGAATTGAAGAATTAATAATGAGATTATTCCAAAAATTCCTGCATTTTGTCTATTTATTTCTGCTATGAATGAATGCATTTTTATGCTATAATGAAAGATGGGTTTATGAAGTAATACTATATTAATGCATGATTTTACATAATTTATGTTGTTATATGAACACACTTAATATTATATGTTTACATGAAGCATATCTTATTGGATGATAAAGTTATCAACACTTAGGCCGATCTAAGGAAATACGGTATTAGGAGTAATCACAAAGGTGTGTAAGTGGTTGATTCAGCTGTTTAGGGTCCGCAAAAAGTAGTCATGAACATTCGCGGAGGTAGAGGAGTTGATTAAGGGTAGTTATATTGATAATCCCTAGGGATTATCATTCTGCGCGAAAGTTGGTTTAGGGCATAAAATGATATTACACTAATCTTTAGGTGTAGAAACTTGGTTCCATCACCTCCCCATACTGCTTCGGGTGAGATTTCGGTCCGCACTTCGCAGATTGATGTTGAAAGGGCTAGTAGTGTAGGGATTTGTTTAGTGAAACTAACTCTGAACCTGGGTCAGGACCCACTAAGCCCACAATACCTCTCTCTTTGAATATGTGGATGAGCTCTTCAGTGTTCATGTAGTAGCGCAACTTCTGCAATTTCTCAATACGTAGCGATTTTTGAGCTCTCAAATAGCCAAGTGCCAAAATCTTGGCGAGAAGCGGTATTTTATAGAACTCTTGATATTCTAACCTCATCATTACCCTAGAACTTGCACAGATTTTGTTTATTAACTACATATATGTCCCTAGATCCTTGCCAACCTATCTCCATAAATACAATTTTTCACTCCTCTAACAGCTAGTTTCTTTTTAATGGTCATATTTCCAGCGAACTTCGACACACCTTTAATTGTAGCAAACAATCCTTCTTGTGTCACAGTTGTTACGAAATGTGACATACTCCTAATTGTCATGAAGTAACCTTCCTATGTCAAAGCTATTTTCTGCAGTGTAGTTTATAGTCCAGTGCCCACTTTCAACTGTAGTTGCACTAAGACTTTCCTCCTTTCTTTTTAGAGAAAAACTACCATGAAAAGTTATCCCTATACATTTTCAACCTGCTTCCATTCACCCTCCCTGGTATCAATTCTCCATTCAACTTCTCCAACTGAACTACGCCTCCATCTGTTATATGCTTAATGATATAAGGGCCTAACTAATGCATCTTAAACTTTCCTAGGAACTTTGCGAATTTACTATCATACAGAAGGATTAGATATCCTTCCTAGAACATCTTCTGCTTGATATGTTGATCATTCCAAGATTTTTCTTTTCCTTTCTGCACCTACTAATGAAATCTTGCTACAAACCAGTCTTCCTCTAATGTGAGGAACTGCACCATTCTTTCCTCCATTATGTCAGGGTCAGCCATGTTTGTAAAGGTTGCAATCCTTAAGCTCGATACAATATACTCTATGGGAATCACAACTTCTTGCCCATAAACTAACCTTAAAGGTGTCTGGATTGTCAGCTTCTTGCATGTGGTTCTGTAGTCCATAACACCACTGGAATTCTCAAATCCTAGTCATTTTTATTTACATTCCACACTTTGGTCAGTGCATTTTCCAAATCTTCGACTGTGCCATTTTCTTGAGGGTGATATGGGGTTCTCCTCTATTGATACACCTAGAATTCTTCAGTCAATGCCTCAATAATCTTATTTAGGAAATGTGATCCTTGATCATTCATCAAGACCTTTGGACACCAATGATCGGAATCTGGATTAGGGGCAAGAAATAGCTCCAAAAACCAAAGTGCTCGGAATCACTCGAAAGCTGAACAACCATGTTTATCTCAATGATACGATCCTAATGCAACTTGTTTCAATAAAAATGGAGTTCGTATGAGGAAGTTAGAGCCTGCTGACTTTTTCACCAAACATCAATTGTGGGTATTGCCTAGTTAGTAGTTTGTATTTTTGACATGGCAGGTGACTAGGTAGGTGACATGGGCAAGTCAACAAAGTTAATGCCCAATGAGGGCCCACCAAGTGTCACTATGTTATTGTTTTTTATCTTGGTGATTTCTCGCATTTTGATTTGTTTATGGTGACCAATGAGAAGGTGACATGAGGAAAGCCCAGAGGCCACCATGTGTCCCTCCCACAGGTCAAATGGTCAAATGAGTGGTGTATTAAAAATTTATGGAGTCGTCAGGGTTCGACCCCATGACTTACCCTCCACTAGCCACATGCCTTACCATCTCCACTATCGTTTGGTACTTAACCAATATGGGGCACACACTTTAATTAAAGTGTTAAACTTTAGCGGTTGGGAGTTAACATTAAATTTAACCGCCACATGTGACCAAAAAATTAATAACTGCTAACAATTAAGTTTAACCGCTGACGGGATTTATTGGTCCAGCTAAATTTCCTACAAATTCACCGAAAAATTGGGGAACTTGTCGCTCCGTTAGTGGAAAATGGGATGAAATTGTAGGATCATGCCGAATTTGGTGCAATTTGTGGAGTGAATAGTGGAGAACTAGGGGATGTCATAACTTCTTCAATTTTTGACCAAATTGAGCTCAAAAAAAGGTGTTCCTAGATGATTTCAACATTCTAAACACAATGGAAAAGGTTCCAGAGGAAATGAGGCACTTATATACATGATTTTTCCATATGTAAGTTTTATGAAGCTCAGGGCCACTAGGGAGGAGGTCAAGCCCAGAATAGTTGTGGTCCATTTGCAAAGTTTGGAGAGTCATCTTAGGGGTTTTGGGATGCTTTGAGTCCATTGAAGTATATTTTAGGAGATGTAGAGCATTTTAAACTATACTTTTTTCCATTTTAAGCAAATAAAGAGGCCCAAGCCATGGAAGTTAGACCAAGGATATGTAGCCCAGGAGGGGTGAACTCCTTTATCAAAATATTGTGTTAAGTGTTCTTCTTGATGGTTTTATTTTCATTTTCTTACTATTTCAGCACTTTACTTTCATGTTAATCTACTCATGATTTCATAAAACTTGACATAAAATTTACCTGTTTCCAATCACAAACAGCATAAGAGAACCCTGCACATGAAGCAATAGACAAGCATGTGTGTATAAATCTGTAATTGAAATTAGCACAACAAAACTAACATTCAACTACAGATCAAGTTGGTATTAGAGCCCCTTGTTATCTCATTTTAACCTTGAGATGGTTTTCCAAGGTTAGCTAGAGAGTTAGCTATTGGTTTTGAAATTTTGCAACGATCATTTAACTATGTGCAAGTTTTTGTGTACAAGCTAAAGCAAGGAGAAGCTCAAGATTGATATATTGGTTCTCAAATCATAGTAAATAATTTTGTGAAGCTTTTTGAATTGTTGTGAAGCTCTTTAATTCATTACACTTGTGATGGAAACTTCAACAAGTAATGTTTCTAATCCATCTTCCTTAGCAAGACTCTTTGATGAAGATATGTTGCAAGAGTTTATCATCATGAGAAATATGGTGTAAGAGATGTATGAACATAGGAAGGAGAACACTATACTTCAAGACCAGTTGATGGCAATGAAGGAAGAGAAGCAAGCACTTATTGAAAAGATGCATGAGATGGAGACTCAGCTCCATGTTGTAAAGGAAACCCTAACCAAGTATATGCATGAACTTGAGCTATGCAATTCAATTTTATCTTCACTTTCCTCTCAAAATGAATGTTTTGGTGCTTTTGAAATACACACTAGAGGAATAGGGTCCAAATTGTTGATGAAAATGGGCTATGAAGGTAAACGGTTAGGCACACATGCACAAGGCGTAGTTGAGCTAATTGTTGTTGAGGAAAGGCCTAGGTATTTGGCTTTTTGTTATGGAAAACATGATGGAGAATGATCCAAATCCAAGGAGGCACATGAATGTGTTCCAAGAAGGACTTTTGTTTTAAGTTCATCACCTCAATCTTGTAAAGTTTGTGTTCATGAGGAATGAAAATTTTTTATACCCACTTTCCAAGAAAATGCTCATAAGCATGCAAACAATGGTTTCAATGAACAAGAGGATGTTGAAAGCTCGAAGGTTATTAACACCATTGTTGGTATTCCAAAGATAATTACTTCCTCAAGAAGGAGACAAAGGTGAATGTTCAAGGTATAAATCTGCCTTTAATCAAGTTTCTTTTGATTATGTTAAACATGGTAAATATTCATGTAAGAATTGGAGAAATAGTTCATGTTCCTTTTGTGGTTTGAATAACCATAATGTTTCAAGATGTTGGAAGGAAATGGCCACATACAGGAAAATTTCAAAACAAAAGCGTCAGAAAACCAAAGATCCATTGGATAATGGAAACCATGTTGCAAAGAAGATGCAATTTTTTTGTACTTGTTGCCATAAGCAAAGTCATCTAGTAGACAACTGTTGGACTTTGCATCAAATCATCCACGACATTTGAAGAAGGTGGAGAGAGACTTTGGAAAGAATGGGAAAGGAGACTCCATAATTGATGTGGGTCAATATGATTCACAAGATGATGTGTAGCTACAAGAATCACCATTGAAATGGCTTGGTAAGAGGTGGTTTGATTTCTTATCCAAGGCTTGCATTTATTTTGTTGATAGATGTAATTCTTTTCCTTAAAAATGTATTTCTTTGCCTTATGAATGCATTTCTTTTCTGTTGAAAGTATGTTACAACTTGTATGATGCAAGATGTTGAAAGTGGAGTTTTGTTTAACTCACTTTAACGCAGCAAAGAAGGCAATTTTTGGTTACAATTTTGCATGTGAATGCATTTATTTTGAAAGCATTCTTGTTGTTGCAAAATTTTGCCAAGAAGGTGTGTGAAATTTGGGCATGTTACTCACTTCATATGTAGCAAATTTGTCAATTCAGCTCCTATGTATGCATACATGTTTTTTTGTTTCTTGTACTTGTGTTTGTACTCATGGGAGAGTTGAAAAATTGTACACATACATGAGAGTTTGTGTGTGTGTGAATAATGAAACTAGAAACATGCATGAGTGATTGACTTGTATTGGTTAATTTCTTTGTTAACATGTATGATTGACAACTTGAGAATTTGCATTGTGTTTGGATACATGCATGAGTGTCGACTTGTGTCGATTGTTGTCACATGTATGTCATATCGATTTGGAAGAGTTGATTTTGTCTCCAAAGATGAAAGGGAGATGTTGATGGATTATTGCATGAGAATGTGGAATTCTTGTTTTTTATGCAAAGAATCGTCAAGTTGTTGTACATGCATTTGCTTGACTTGAAAGTTAGTTGCTTGAAGAAAAATGTTTTATCAACTTATGTTTAGTCGATGATGTTTGTCGATTTGTGTTAAGTCAATGATTTGTACACCAAGATGCAAGAGTACATGGCGATGTTACATGATGTGACAATTGTTGCTTTGAAGGAGAAAAAGAAGAGGTCGTCGATTTGCATTTCTTGCATAATGTGTTTTTTTTCCATCTAATGGGTGTTTCTTGTGAAAAGATGTTGTAGGATTTTGGAAGGTCCACTCTTGAGCAAGATGATCATGCTTAGCCTTCATTCTCGAATAATGACATGAGTAGCATGTTGAACTGGAGGATGATCGAGACAAGAAGTGAAAGTGGGTGAGATGCCAAAAATTTGCAGCCATTGTAGACGGTTGTGTGTGTTGACAACAAGATTCTCAGTGGAAAGGCTATCATATTATATCAGTTTTCCAAGCACTGAGGGATCAATGTGTTACAACAAAGGTATTTTTTAGTTAGAAAGTGTCCAACAAGTGTTGGATTGGGTCAACAACAAAAGGAGAACAATGGTTGAGGGACATAACCATTTGTAAGAAGAAGCATGTCAGTAAACCCAAGTGGTTGTCAAGGAGACTTTTCAAGTATAATTAGTTGATAGAACTTGGGAAGGATAAGAGTATTCAGCTCTCATCAGATAATCAGCTTTTGTGGGTCCAAAATCTTGTCAGTGGGAAGGATTGATCGGAATCTAGATTAGGGGCAAGAAATAGCACAAAAATCAAAGTGCTCGGAATCACTCGAAAGCTAAACGAACATTTTCATCCCAGTGATATGATCCCTATGCAACTTGTTTCATTCAAAATGGAGTTTGTATGAGGAAGTCAGAGCCTGCTGACCATTTCACCAAACAACAAAAATTTTTGCAGGCATTGCCTAGTCAACAGTCCATACTATTGACGTGGCAGGTGACTGGGTAGGTTACGTGGGAAAGTCAATGAAATCAATGCCCAATGAGGGCTTGCCAAGTGTCACTATGTTATTGGTTTGGACCTTGGTGATTTGTCACAATTTGATTGGTTTGTGGTAACCAATGAGAAGGTGACATGTGGCAAGCCTAGAGGCTGCCTCGTGTCCCTCCCACAGGTCAAATGGTCAAATGAGTGGCGTATTAAAATTTTATGGAGGCACTAGGGTTTGACCCCATGACCTCCACCACACTAACAACATGCCTTACCATCTCCACTATCATTTAGTACTTAACCAATATGGGGTGCACATTTTAATTAAAGAGTTAAACTTTAGCGGTCGGGAGTTAACATTAAATTTAACGCCACATGTGACCGAAAAATTATTAACTGCTAACAGTTAAATTTAAATGTTGGTGGGATTTATTGGGCTAGCTAAATATCCTACAAATTCACCTCAAAATTGAGGAATTTGTCACTCCATTATTGGAAAATGGAGCGAAATTGTAGGATCAGGCTGGATTTGGTGCAATTTGTGGAGCGAATAGTGGAGAACTAGGGGAGGTCATAACTTCTTCAGTTGTTTACCAAATTGAGCTCAGAAAAAGGTGTTCCTAGATGATTTCAACATTCTGAACACAATGGAATAAGTTTTCGAGGGAATGAGGCACTTATGTACATGATTTTTTCATATTGAAGTTTTATGAAGTCGAGGGCCACTAGGGAGGAGGTCAAGCCCAGAACAGTTGTGGTACATTTGCAGAGTTTGGAGAGTCATATTAGGGGTTTTGGGATTATTTGAGCCTATTGAAGTAGATTTCAAGAGCAGTAGAGCATTGTAAACTGTACCTTTTTCCATTTTGAGCAAATACAGAGGCCCAAGCCATGGAAGTTGGACCAAGGAGATGTAGCCCAGGAGGGGTGAACTCCTTTATCAAAATAATGTCTTAAGTTTTTTTCTTGATGGTTTTTTGTTCATTTTCTTACTATTGTTTAGCACTTTAATTTCATGTTAATTTTCTCGTGATTTCATAAAACTTGACATAAAATTTACCTGTTTCCAATCACAAACAGCATAAGAGAACCCTGCACATGAAGCAATAGACAAACATGTGTCTATAAATCTATAATTGAAATTAGCATATAAAAACTAACATTCAGCAACTAATCAACCAAAATATGGACAAAATATACTCAAAAATGAACTTCGCATTAGTTATTGCGCTGCAACCCCTTACTACTTGAGCCTCATCCCACCTTGTTAAATAATCAGTTGTTGTGATTATATACCTTGCACTATTTTTCTTCTCTGGTGGGTTGATAGGTCCAATGAACTCAATGACCCATTTGTTGAAGGCCTGCAATGTCACCTGTGGCACTAATGGCATTTCATCTATTCTTGATGGTTTCCTAGTTCTCTGACATACATCACATGCTTGGCAATACTCCTTTTCATCTTTGCATAGTGTGGGCCACCATAATCCTTCTCTTAAGACCTTCTGTAGAGTAGCCTTCCTTGCATAATGTCCACCAGCTACCCCTCATGAGCTTCTACCAAAATAGTGTGTCTTTCATGTTCGGGGACATACCTGCGTAGTATTTCATCTAGTCTCATCTTATACAAATGTCCTACTATCAAAGAAAAATCAGTTGCTTTTACCACCAACTCTTTCTTCTGTTGCGTAGTGTACTCTGCAGGGGCCATTCCTATAGCCAAAAACTGAGTAATGTCCACGAAATGATCATCTTCGATCCTAATTGCAAACAATTGCACATCAGGAAGATTATATTCAATGTTCATTGGTTCTTCCCCTGTTTCCAACCTTGATAGATGATTAGGCCCGACATTTAACCTTCCTAGTTTAACAACAACTTCAAAATCACACCCCTAAACTAAAAACAACCATCTACAAATTTTACCTCCTAGGACAAACTTATTCACCAGATATTTTAATGCAGAATGATTTGTGAACATCTTAAAATGTGATCCCATTAACTAAAATCTGAATTTCTGCAATGCATATACCATATCCAAGCCTTCTCTTTTTGTAGTAGTGTAGTTATTCTGTGCTTTAGACAACTTCCTGCTTTCAAAAGCTATAAGGTGATCGATTTCTCCTGCACCGAGTTGTGCCAATACTACTCCCAAAGCTATGAAAGATGCATCTACATGAACATGAAACTCCTTATTCCATTATGGGAAAACCAATATAGGCGAAGTTACCATCTTTTCTTTCAATACATTGAGATTTTTCTGGCATTCTTCATTCCATTGAAAAGTCACATCTTTCTTCAATAGTTTCTCCATTGGTGCAGTTATATGCACATACCCCTAAATGATTTTTTTGTAATATCCAGTGTTTCCCAATGTAGTGCATAATTGTCTCGCTATTTTTGGTCGAGGTAAGTTCACAATGACATCTATCTTCGCGGGATCCACCATCAAACCTTGCTTGCACACAACATGCCCCAATAGTATGCCAGAAGGCACACAAAATATACATTTCTTTAATTTCAATGAGATCTGGTACTACCTACATGTGTCCAGCATAAGCCTTAATCATCCAAAGACTTTCCAATCATCAAAGTGTACCTCCAAGAATTTTTGTATGTACTCCTTGAATGTTGTGACCACAATTCTTGAAAATATAGCAAGGGCATTCTTCAACCCAAAAGGAATCATTATATACTGATATAAGCCCCACTCTGTTGAAAATGTGGTCTTATGCCTATCCTATGGTGCAATCCTGGTATGATAATAGCCAAAAAATCCATCTGTGAATGAGTAGGCCACCTACCCTCCTACATTATCCAACACTTCATCTGTAAAGGGTGTAGGGAAGGGATAGTGCATGCATGCATCATTTAATTTCCTTAGATCCATACAAATCATGATTTCTCCTTTAATCTTCTTTTCCAGGACCACCATAGGATTTACCCACTATGATTCCTCCACAAGTTCAATGATCCTCGCTATTATCATTTTATCTAGCTCCTCTTTCACCTTCTCCTTATATTTTGGGTTCAATGTGTAGTGTTACACAGTAATTTGTCATTGTCTTCCTGTCAATCTCCCTACTGTGTCATGAGACCAAATTCATCATGCTCATGCTCTCTAATGTGTCCAAATGACCCACTTTGCCAAAGTTTCCTCTATCATCGTGACTGTTTTAAAAATAAACGCGCTGATGAGCGCTCCTAAACAGACTCAATGCGCTGCCAGCGCGGAAGCACATGCCTTTCCTGCGCTGGTCGAATTTCATGTGACAGAGCGTTGTTCTTTATGATGGATCGCGCTGATATGACTTTCCTTGTTATTCACCAGTGATGCCAGCGCTCCAGTGCAGTTGTGCACCCGCGATGATCCAGTTTGGGCGAATTTGTTCTAACAGCCGGCCTTCCAGATGACTCCAAACCTGGTTGTTGGCCTTGTAAATGTCACCCTCCCTTCTCTGGCATGTTTGTTTTGTCATTTGAGCCACCTTCCTTGGAGATAAGCTCATCCTCACACCATTCATGGAGACTCCTTCTCCTATTTAAGCCTCCACCATTGCCATGAGCTGCTAGTTTGGAATTGATTGTGTTTAGAGCATTGCTGATAGTATTGTAAGCTTGATAGGCAGTTGGTGTGATAAGTGTGGGATTGCTATAGTGCTTAAGAAAGGTTGTGAAGTGTTTCCATATTGTGTAAACTTGTGTGAGAGAGAGAGTTGTCTTGGGATATCTATTTTCAAGGGTGAATGCTTGAAGGACTTGCTGGCTAGACCCAACCAAAGGAGGATTTGACGTCAGAACTTGATTGTATTCTCTTTTGTTTTGTTAATAAGATAAACGACTATCATTATGGTTCTACTCATGTATCTTTGATTATTATGTTTGAGTTGTATCTTTTCTGATCGGTACATAGTTGCATTTCCCCGATTTTATGCTTGTATTTGTTTTGTCCTTTTCTTGTGCAGGTGTATGTTCATGGAGATCGTGAGGATTTGTGACCAGCTAAAGCGGAAGAACGGAAGCGACAACCCTTCCACGAATATAAGCGTTGGATTCGAGGTAGGCTCTCATCTTGGCCTTTATTTTACAATTAGGAACCTGCGTGTTAGCGGATTGTTGCTAGACCTCAGTTAGGCTAGAGGGATCGCCTTTGTCCGCAGAGGGGATTTACCTACTCAACAATTTGGCGACTCCACTGGGGATATTTATCTTGTTGTTTGAATTGTAAGCTTTAGAAAAAGCCTGAAGCATGGCCAGATAGCCTTCGAAACGCTATTGCTCTGCATTAGCGAAGTAGATCAAAGCCATTTCAGTCAATCTCTGGTTTTGTTTACAAGTTGAACAGCTTGGAGTTAGCTTTTGTCCTTTCCTTGTTCATTTTGTCATTGAATTGAATTCTTGCTCTCTTTTCGAAGTTTGGGGATTAGTTCTCTTCTTTTAGGTTTCCTGGTTCGGTCTGGGAAGTGCCTTGATTGTTTAAAGATTGATTGCCTTGGTTTGGGAGTTTTTGGCTTGATTGTGGTCATTTTTTGGCTTCATCACGGTTTTTTATAAAACAGTCGCACTGCCATCGCCTAGCCTTTTCTGTGGTTTCTTGATCATCGCGCAAATACACCAAACAGTTGCGACGGTTCTGGAAATCAAACCATCGCGGTTAATCCGTGTTCTTCCGCGCTGACATCGCCTTATTACTACGTGTAGTTTCTTATCAGAGCCCTGTTGCTGTGTTCTACCCGCGCTGATTCCTGTAGAATTGAATTTTTTCAATTCCACCTCCTGAATCTGTTGGTCTTGCTATCCCCTGCCTTTTCCACTTGGTTTATGACTTGATTTGTATGGTTTAAAGATTGAAGCACTCCTTTGCAAGTTTTGTTGAAGCGAATCTTGTTTTTTTTTGCTTTGTGACCTAGTTTTATTGTTTCAACTTTGTTGGATCAACCTTGCTTGGTTACTCGTTTGCAAAGGTTCGTTTATTGCTTGTTGTTGGTTTGATTTAACCTTCCTCTTTGCTTGCATTTGCTTGGTTGTTCAAGTGATTGTTGTTGAATCAATCTTCACATTGTTTCGATTTCTTTTCACTACCCGGGCACGGATTACAATTGTTTGGGGTCAACCAGTTTTTCCCACATTTGTTTGCTATTATTTCTCAGAAACTCTTTAGTGCATTTTGTCATTATTGAAAAAGAAAATATCTTTTGCTTTGTGATAGTTAATGAAAGTTAAGACTTTTCATTTTGATTAGTAGATTAGTAATCTTAAAGAGAAGTTTAGTGATTTTCATTAGCTGCATTAGGGAAATTCTTTGATTGATTGTGTTCGTTTTTTTTGTATGAAAGCTCTCTAAACCCTTTTGTAATTAGCGTTCATCGAATGGAATGACATGTTTTGGCATATAGAGTGCATTTAGGGATTTTGAGGAATTACATACGGTAGGACTTGAAAACCGAAACGTAACTCAAGATCAACTTTAAAATAAATCGAATGAACTTAAAAACCCATTGGAACATAATGCTAACATTCTAGAGGTCTAGGCTAGAGACGTGCTCCGGCATCGTTAAACCTAGTCACTTTTGTTCTCACATTCAGGTTGAGTGATTCCTCCTTGTGTGATTCAACTGTGGTCTAGTACGGACTTGTGCTCCCATGTACCGTCACGTATATATGGGGAGACTCCACTAGGTTATCATCCTTGATCCATAGGAAGCCGTGTCTACTGCCTTACAGCCCGTAACACACCGGACACAGCATTCGGGAAGATTGACTGCCATACGGAAAGTCCTTGGCTTTCATATGATCGCTAAGGTGTATATGCAGTTTTACGGATTGTCTGGTAAACCCCTTGCCTAGTTTCTCCAGAGCAGTCACTTTTTGATCCTTTTCGGACTCCTTAAAAGAAAAGGCTCTATTGAGCATTTGTCACTTCGGGCTCATTAAATATTCAAAGGCGACTAGAGTCATCTTTTGTCCTTTTCTCAACTCTTAAAACATGAAAAGGTCAAGTTGTGTCCTAATGTCTTAAAAAAATTATTCGACCACGATTACATTTACCTTTTTAGATCTTGTTTGCGCTAGTTTTGAGTAGGGTCTTTTATCGTTAGCTTGTCTAGGATTTTTGTTTGATCATCCTGGCGGATCCATCGATCCCGTCCCCCATCCCAAGTGACCAAGGGTCTCCTTCTTCTGCTGCCCCTAAGACACTGGTTTGTGTTGACACTTTCCCTGTTATTCCAAGTGTCCAACCATTGAACTCTCGTGCTCCAGAGGACGAGCTTTACAACTTGTTTTGGAACCCTGTTTGGGAGCCTTCTGAAGAGGATTTTCCCTCTACTCCTGTTGGTGTTTCATCCCCGATGGCTTCTTCCAACATGGAGGATACATCTCCTGTATCGAGTGGAACGCCCATTATATCGAGTATCAATACTCCCATCCCGGCTACATCCCCAGTTATCTCTATGCCCTACACTGTTACACCTCTCGGTATCACAGTGCCGGCGCGTTATAGATCTCTAAGGGATGCTATGGACTCTGGGAGTTCCTCTTCTATGTGGGATAATAACATTGTTCCCACTACGGGACCTTTTGTTTCCCAGGTTCACCATACTGCCGTCACGTCAGTTCCGACCAATCCGACCATTTTTGTCATGTCATCGACTCCAGTTGCTAGTGCCGTTACGGCATCTTCCTCGTAACTACTGTTGCCGGCCCATCCCGAGGCCCAGCACGTAGTGGTCAATCGGCACATGCTACTAGAGTTGTCCATCCTGCAAGTGGTGTCCCACCTTTTTCTGATTCTATTTCAGCGGGGGGGGCATATTCTCAGTACTTTCATGCTGTCCAAAACCCAGGTGGGCAAGGCCCTTATTATGATCCTGTCAATCATTATTTGTATACCTCCTTGCCAACTGAGCCCGCTGTTGAGGGTACAGTTCCGTTGAATGTGGCTTGGGGTACCACCGGTTATGGTGGTGGCCAATTCCGTCCGGGTCAAGGGCAGCCATCCCAAGGACCACCCTACCAGGGTCAACCATCCTACTCGCAGCCTAATCATGTGCAGCAGTATTATGGCCAGACCTATCCAGGTCAACCTGGAGGCTCACAAGGACAACCCTATCAGGGACAACCTTTTGTCTCTAGTGGTCCGTCTTATACATATCTCAAGCAACCTTCTGGAAACCCGGGGCAACGTTATGCTCAACAAGGACAACCTGGACCCCAGCAAGGATACCCTTCAGGTCAACCCTATGGAAACCCGGGACAACCTTACGCGCAGCAAGGAAAACCTAGAAACCAGCAAGGCTACCCTTCTGGCCAAGGTGGCCAGCCTTACGCGCAGCAAGGCCAGCCCACTGCTCAACCTAGTCAACCATCTGGTCTACAAGGACAGCCTTTGGTTGCGCAAGGATGGCCAAACGCCTAGCAAGCTCAACCTTCTAGGCAAGTAGGTCCATCTCAGATCCAACCGGGACAACCTTCCGGCCAGATGGCCCAACCTCAGTCTTCGCAAGGATATCTCTCTGGGGCGGCTCAACCGGGCATGCAGATGGTCCCTGCTTCACAGCCTCAACCCGGTTACCAACCCCAAAATCAAACTGGTCTCCAGCCACAAGGTGGTTACCAATCCCAACCTTCTTATCAGATGCCACCTGGTTCCCAAGCTCAATATGGAGCCCAGCAACCGTATGGATACTAGCAACCCCAGGGGCAAAATCAATTTGCCGCGTATCAAAATTACCAACAATCGTAGGTCAACCCCTATCAAAATTATCAGCAACCTGCAGGGCAGTATGGTAACCAATGGGGAGCTGGGGGGAAAAATCAGTATCAACCATCTGGTTCCAAATATAACCCTTATGGACAAAGTTCCTATGGACAGGGTCCTTTTGGACCTGGTCCATCCAAACAAGTTCAGTGGGGGAAACCAGCAACTGGATGGAATTCTGGCCCTACCTCATATACGCAGATGTCCTTCAACCCACAGCTACCATTTCTAGCGACGTTGGAACTGCCCGATGTGTCAAAATTAACAAATGATCCCATTTTGCATAATCCACAATGGCCACCAGTTCCAACTAAAATACCCGGCAACTGTCCCAAATTCGACGGCAAGGCCGGAGAGGATCCTCAAGCCCATGTAATGACATATCACCTATGGTGTTCGTCTAATTCACGGCTTGATGATTCGATCTGACTTCGCCTGTTCCAAAGGACCCTCACCAGCTCTGTCGCTAAATGGTACATTGAATTGACCCGTGCATCTTTTCAAGACTTTAATTCATTGGCTATAGCATTCCTTACTCACTTTCAGTTACCCATTCGGTACGAGACAGGGACTCATCTCCTGATGTCTCTTAAGCAGGATACGGCTAGGCACATCTCTGATCATATACATGAACGGAGAAGGCGTCGCCGGTTGATCAAGTTTTGGATTCCTGATCAACTCCTCACCGATTGGTTCACGACCTCCTTTGTCCCTAAGATTGCTCGGGACATTGCTATGGGAGCCTGCGTGACTGAAGAGCAAGCGATCGCGCGTGCTCAGTACCTTGACTTAGTTTACTATCAGTCAGGTACTTTGTATGAGTATTTACCTGATGCCCCGAGACCCGGTACATCCAAAGCTCCACTGAAGCCATCTGTTGATGGAGTTATTGGCTCTGTGAATACGACCTCCAAAAAATCATCCTCGAACCCTGGGAAGAAAAAGTCGGATGCTTCTTACGAAAACACTTCTTAGGGTGGTTCAAATTCTGGAAGTACTTCCGAGGTTAACACCGTCCAGTCCACCACAGCGAGTAAGGCCTCGAAAGGAAAGAAAAAGGGGAAAGGAAAAAATAAATCTGAACAACCTAAACAGGAGTCCTCCAAACCTCCCTCCGGGGAAGGAGCTAAGCGCAAACCCAAATATCCTTGTCTCATTTGTGAGGAGGATCACTACACTAAGGACTACCCAAGGTGGTCCGAAGTTAGTCGTTTGTTGAAAGGCGTTCCTGGGATTCCTGCGGTTCTTAAAGAACCTTTCCCCTCTCAACAGACTCAAATGGTGGTTGATCCATCTTCTTCTCCCTTTGGTTCCCAAGTCTTCATGGCTGGATCCATTCCCGTTCATGTAACGACTCGAACAAAGGAGTATCCGTCGTCCACCAGGAAGGAGCCCGAGGTTCCCTCAAGTGCTCCTTCGTCCAGCTCTGGTCTGCTCCATATCGAGAGACCAAGTACTGAGACGACCATCCGAACCCCTCCCAAAGGAGTACTCAGGAGATCATCTTACAACCCAAATGCTCGTGTTGCTTAGCACTATAGCATAGTTGAGGACTTAGCGTAGGCTCCGTCGGCTATCTCCACCCTAGAAGTTCTCCAGAGCTGCCCCCCTCAGAGGAAGTCCCTGCTATCGGCCATCGGTGGCATCGACCTGACAGATTCGGATCTGATTACCTTTGATCTCGAGAGCCATGTCCCAAGGCTGCCTCATCAGATCACTTTTCTTATACAATTCATCATCAATTCAAAAACGATTCATCGTACATTTATTGATGAGGGCGCATCAACTTGCATCATGTCTATTACTTGTTGGAAAGCGATCAGGTCTCCGACTCTGAGCCAGTCTCCTACGACTTTGGAATCTTTCGACGGGAGAGAATCTCGTCCATATGGTATTCTTCAACGATTGCCAATTACTTTGGAAGGGAAAACCGTTGAAGTAGAAGTTGAGGTGGTTGATGCGAATCTTACTTACAACCTCCTTCTGGGCCGGAGTTGGACATATGCCATGCGTGTCGTGGCTTCATCCCTCTTCCGTGTCATCCATCTCCCTCACCAAGGGAAAATTGTCACGGTAGACCAGCTCTCCTTCTTCGCTTCCTCTTCTGAAGGAAATGTGCCTTTCGTTGAACATACCTCGGTTCCTTTTGAAAGTGTGGGAGCCGGGCTCTTCAAAGATCCCACCCTCATGGGTGTCTTCTCCCTCCCACCTCCCAACCTCGCCTCCATCAGTATGATTTCGGTTCATTCTGATCCCTGGGTCCTCCCCCCCATCGACCAGATAGAATCGTGGGGTGAGGAAATGCCATTGAGTCCCGCCGAGCTCAACTACATCGAAATCGATGCTGCATCGGCCACTCCTGCTGAACCCGCTGCTTTAAGCAGAGCTCTTGACTCATACGACTATTCCCCCTGGTTTGGAGAATGCTCCTCCTCGGATCCGTTAAAGGAAATATTTCCTTCCGATGAAGCCATCATAGAGACCATGTCTCTCGAGGAACCTCCATGGTCCCATCTTCACCACCGTTCCTCGTTTCTCCCTACCCTCCAGGAAACGTTGGCTTGTCTCGAGCGGTTTGCTCCGTGTCTCCCTTCACAACCTCTTCAGACGCCTAGTCAGATCTATCAAGTATCGTCTGAAGGGAATTTGGGGAACATTACGCAGACCCAACCCATCGACATCTCTGTCAAACCAGGGATTGTCGAAAACATCTATATAGGAGTCACTTGCACTCCTGAGGAGATTCAAATCTACATATCGCTTTTCGCGAGTTCGGTGACGTCTTTGCATGGTCTTACGAAGAGATGCCTGGCATTGATCCAAAAATTGTAGTGCACGAGATACCTACGTATCCAGGTGCCAAACCTTTTCGTCAGCATTTGCGTCCTGTGCACCCACGTAAGACCGCAGCTATCAAAGCGGAAGTTGAAAAACTTCTTAAAGCTGGTTTTATTTATCCTATCCCACTCACAGATTAGGTCTCAAACATTGTCCCTATGGATAAAAAGCAGGGTACTATTCGTGACTGTGTCGATTATCGCGATATTAACCGAGCCTGCCCGAAAGATAACTACCCCACACTGTTCATTGACCAACTCATTAATGAGTGTGCGGGCAGTGAAATATATTCGTTTATGGATGGCTTTTCTGGCTACAACCAGATTAATATCGCGCCCGCTGATCAACACAAGATGGCCTTTATCTGTCTGTGGGGTACTTTCGCTTACAAAAAGCTCCCTTTCGGTCTCAAGAATGCCGGCACCACTTTCCAACGTGTGATGTCTTATGCCTTTCACGATATTCGACACATCGTACAGCCTTATCTGGATGACCTTCCCGCTCATTCAGCTAAGCACTCAGACCACCCGTCGCATCTCCGCGAGATTTCTCTTCGCTGTTGACACTACAACATCTGACTGAATCCGCATAAATGTGTCTTCTACGTAGAATCAGGCCGACTTCTCGGGTTTATCGTCTCCTGAGAGGGAATCCATTTGGATCCCCTTAAAGTCGAAGCCATTGTGAATCTTCCTCCCCCTGCTTCTTTGCGCCAACTGCAGAGTCTGCAAGGTAAAGCTAATTTCTTACGACGATTTATCCCGAACTATGCCGAAGTGGCAAAGGGTTTTACACAGTTACTCAAACGTGACACCACGTTTCGATGGGATGCCATAGCTGAGGAGTCTTTTTCACATCTTAAAACTCTTCTAGTTTCCGCCCCTTTGTTGCGGCCTCCAAATTATCATCATGATTATACGTTGTATTTGGCTACTGCTGATACCACCATCGGTATGGTTCTGGTTCAGGACGACGATGATGGCATCGAACATGTTATCTACTACCTTAGCTGCAACTTGTTAGATACGGAAACTCGATATGCTTATGTCGAGAAGTTGGCCCTCGCTGTTGTTTGCATTGTTCAACGATTCCGTCACTATATCTTGTTGCGTACTACGACAGTGATCTCCAATTGCAACCCCATGACCTATATTTTGTCACGACAATTTATGGGGGGAAAATACTCGAAGTGGATAGTCATCCTCCAAGATTTCGACTTGGAATTTACTACTGCCAAGTCTAAGAAATCACTTGTCTTTGCTGAGTTGTGTTCTTTGCCATCCTCTACTGCCTCCTCTCAATTAGAGGATACCATTCCAGACGAAACTCTCTTCCTCATCAGCACCCTCAATCCTTGGTACGGGGACATTATTGTCTACTTGCAGAAGTCCTCTTTCCGTCCCGAGACCTCTAAGGATGCTCATCGATGGATCCGACATCAAGACCAACCATATCGCATCGTTGGGGACACCCTGTACCGGCTCGGTGTTGATTTTGTTCTTCGCCGATGCTTGACTTTCGAAGAAGCCGAGAGAGTTCTGAATGACTTCCACTCTGGTGCTTGTGGTGGTCACAAGTCTGGATATGCCACTACACAAAAAATCCTCCGTGCTGGCTATTTCTGGCCCTCCATTTTCAAGGATTGCATTCTTGTTGTCCATTCATGTCATGAGTGCCAGATTTACCAACGGAAGATGCGTGCACCCCCTGCTCTGCTGCACCTCGTTGTAACCGTTGGCCCCTTTGCCAAATGGGGCATCGATTATGTGACCTGTAACCCTCGCTCGGCCGGGGGGCATGGGTACATCATCGTTGTTTTAGATTATTTCACGAAATGGGCCGAGGCGATGCCTACATTGTCAGAAGATGGTCACACCGTGGCACAGTTCTTGTTTAATCATGTTATTTCGTGGTTCGGAGTACCCCAAGCCATCGTCACTAATCACGGAAAACATTTTCGTAATCACATGATGACTGAGTTAACAACCCAGTTGGGTCTTAGGCATGATAGTTCGACCCCGTACTATCCTCAGGCAAACGGTCAAGTGGAAGCCGTGAACAAGGTTTTGGTCACGATGCTCCAAAGAACTGTTGGCATGCATAAGTCCAATTGGAATTTGATGTTGTTCTCCGCTTTGTGGGCCTACCGTACCTCCGTGAAGGATGCCACCGATTTCACTCCTTTTCAGTTAGTTTACGGACTGGAGGCGACCCTTCCTATTGAGTGTGAGATTCCTTCATTGAAAATAGCCATCGAGTTACTCCCTGATACTACTCCAGTAGAAGAGTGACTTATTTACTTAGAACGGCTGGATGAGACTCGTCGTCTAGCCTCCCTAGCTATTGAAGCTCAGAAGAAGCGAGTGAAAACTCACTTCAATAACGTTGTCAACCCCCGCTCTTTCATTGAGGGAGATCTAGTACTGCTCTATGATCAAGCTAACGATAAGCTGGGGGCAGGAAAACTCGAGCCTATGTGGCATGGGCCCTATATTGTGAAAAGAGTTTTACAAAAAGGTGCCTATGAGCTTATAGATTATGAAGGTAATCCCCTGGATAGGCCCCGAAATGGGCTTTATCTCAAAAAATATTATGCATGAATCCAGGAACTCTCTCTTTTTGTACATATGTATGCTTTCAACAGTGAGTTGTGTGTGCGTGTTTATTTAGTTTTTATTTCGGTATGTCAGCATGATTTCCGCTTATTGTGTCTTTTGCTTCTTGAACAGATGTCTGGATCGCCTTACGTTGGTTTCGCTGATGGTGCTTCCTGTAGTACTCGCAACTTGTCATCTGCGGCATGGGTGATCTACGATCCTCATGGTGAGTTAGTAGATATTCAAGGGGTGTGTCTGGGTTGTACGACGAACAATGTTGCTGAATATAGTGCTGTGATTGAATTATTAGCTGCGGCAATTAACCTCGGCATTCGCACATTGGTTGTAAACTTGGATTCTCAACTTGTAGTCCACCAGCTCAACGGACGTTATTCCATCATAGATCTTCGCATTTTAAGGTTGTATTTACGTGTTAAGTTATTAGAAAGGGATTTTGATTTCATTACTTATCAACATATTCCAAGACGACTTAATACGGTAACCGATGCATTAGCTAACTATGTATTGGACAAACATTTGCATAATATGTGAATCAACATAATACAAGAAGCATAAAATACAATAAACCATAACAACATGTATATATATATATATACATATCGTGTGGCGCACCGAGGCGCTCAAAAATAAGTGTACATGTCTAGATAGAGCCTGTGTTCTCCGTACATCTGAGACACATGTCTCTCAAAAAATCATCAGTAGGGAATAAAGACCTAGATATCTATTGTGGTGGGTTGTGATCCCTAAGGGTCTCAACTGCTCGTGCCACCCGCCTCAAAAGGCAGTGCAACCTAGGTTCTACCCCCACTGTATGGATCTGAGCCGCTATGGGGACCTCCTCTATCCCTTGGTATTCTGGTATCCCAATCAGCAAACCCTCGAGGTTCCGTATCACGGTCTCTATCGTGTCATCTCCCGGAGGAGCCATGGCTAGAGCTCTAATGCCCTGAGCATCCCTCCGCGCCTCTGGGGCCAAACCAAGGGGTCTCGCCGGTCCCACATCTGCATCACATAACGTTTGTCATTAGGACATGTACATGATAAAATCAAAAACATCATAAAAATAAAAATAAAAAAATGAGATCAAGTGTCTTACCACCATCGTCCCACTGCTCTCTAGTAGGCAGCGACATGTCTGGATCTCCATGGAAGTCTATCTCGACATATGGCCAGTCATCCACAAAGATAGTCTGCCTCTCCAGCCACTCTACGAAGTATGCTCCCCATGATACTGGTCGACCGCCACCTCCTCATGGCATGACTTGGCCCCATCGTGTGGCCCTCGTCTCTCGGGGGCCCCTAGGTGGATCCAGGACCATATCCTGTAGCTGTAATGTCGGCACCCGCTCCAGCATGAGCGAGACTAAGATCGACCCATAACCAAACTACTTCGACTCACCTCGTCGGCAGTTGGTCAGTTTTCTCTTCATGTTTGTTGTTACTGCTGCTGCCCAGTTGAATATGGTTGGGTTCAAACATTCGAGAGCCAATCGGAGATGGGCCTTCGAGGCCTCGTGATTGGCCAAAGAACCAGCTACCCGGGTCACCATGAAAAGAATAGTCCGAAGGACGATGTCCTCCACCGTAGGAATTGCCATCTTCCCACTCCGTGTCTTGCGTGCCCGTGGGCACACCTGAGCCATCAGCATGTCTAAAGTATCACCGCCGGGTCGCTGCCCCTCCAGAATAGGCATCTCACCTCGGCGTGACAACCCGGTCAAGAAATAGATATCAGTATAATCAAACTCGATATCGTGGCCTCAGATCACAAATTTCCCATCAATGGGATTCCAGGCCCTGATTAGGAACTCCAGAAGGTCAGGCTGTGCTCGCAGGCGCGGAGTTAGGAAGAATTTGAGCAATTGACATGCCTGCATTGCATTTCGGCACCCAACATTGGCAAAAGCTGCTATGTCCTCGTTATCATGAGTACGTTCTTACCAAACGAACGCCATTATACCTTGCATGATAAAAAAATCTCATTAGGGCCCTGTTCATAAAATTTTACACGTTCATTTATTAGAAATTGTGTTGCGCGGCGTCAGCGCGACTGTTTTTAAAACAGTCGCGCCAATAATGGCGCCCTGTGTTATTTTTTACCAAGTCAGCGCGGAAGCACATCACTTTTCCGCGATGATCCGGGGGGTGGTTAGTGCAAATATTTCCTGATTAGCGCGGACCCGATAGGGAAATCCGCGCTGTCCGAGAGCGGAATGAGCTTCAAAAAATCCACCCAAACCACCACTTCCCACTGTTAAAATGCAGTAAAAACACTTCAAAATGGAGCGTAGGGAGAGATGAACCTACCTGGTGCAAGCTGTAGGATCTTCGGTGCTCGTACGGGGTGGAATTTGGTTCGTCAACCTCACAGCTCCAAAGCTCCAAATGGTAACAATGGTAAAAAAATTTGGTTTACCCTCCTATTTATGGTAAAATTTTGGAAATTAAATATTATTTTAATCCATATGGGTTTTTAATAGTGGTTTTTTACCATATGCTTGGTTCCGATGTAGTTTTACTATGTTTTAATGCATGCTATCTATATCATTTCGAACAGGTTTACGCGTGCGATTTTCCTTGTGCAGATTATCACGCTGGTGGAGTTACAACGGTTTTATACACACTTGGTTCTGAAACGTCAACTTTAAGCTCTTTTTCGACGTGAAATAAGAAAAGATAGCCGAGTCTCCCTCTCGAATCGTCAAAAGCAAAGAGCGGCGGTCGTCTTTTAAAGCTCTTTTTCCGACCGTTTAAACTTTAAAAAGATCGCTGGATTTTTGTCATTTCGAATTCGTTAATGGTCATGAAGCGACGTGGTTTTGATCGCTTTTTTACCTTTTCAGGTCAAATTCACTACTTACGAAAAGTACTCCTCGGTCGTAATGGCCGGGCGGTTCTTTCGAGCATGGTTTTATACTTTTTCGGGCTCGAGAGACACAACTTTAAGAAAAAGGACACCCCTGGAGTTTCCTTTTCGCTGTCTTTTGAAACTCTCTAAACATGAAAAGATGCCGAGTTTTTCCTTTGTTGGATTCGTTAAAACTTTAATGACATTGGGTTTTGTCGTGATGACACCTCTCAAGCATATGCTATCCCCGTCAAGCTTGCCATCCAAAAATAACTGGGGTACTCGCCAGAAATGGTGGGGGAATAAAGGAATCATAATCATCGTCGTGTCGGTAGTATGTCGCTCTTGAAAATGGCACTTGTCTGCATTAGTGTCTGGGTGGGGACATCTCATCTTGTTTCACACTTGCCTCCGTGGGTTTGGGTTATCCTATTTGACCATTCATCTTCTCATCGTCTTGTCGTTATACCCCTAATCATTTGACATCAAATACTGCCAAATCCACTTTCGTGCCGCCGATATGTTCAAGAGAAGTTGACCTCTTCAGAATACTCAACCTCCCTCTGATATCCCACACAAAACATGTTATCCCTCTCTCTCCCGTGTCAATGATGTGGGAAACATTATGGCCCACCTTCGATCAAGATCACTTCCTGTCGACCTCAGCTCATTATCCAGGAAGATGACCTAGAGGCTCCCTTTAGGTGCCTTAGGGCCTGCATGTCTCAATGGCAGGTTATTCGTGTTCGACATGAGGTTTTCATCATTGGCCTCCGATCGAATGATTCTACGGGTGTTCGACACCGGCTCATTGATTCACACGTCGTAGATTGTACCTATAGTACCTTGAGGACCATTGTCGTTATTGGTGGTACCTCTCACGTCTGTTAACAGTTTTCATCATTGACTGGTAATCAGATGATGTTCTCGCATGTTCAACTTCGACTCCTATATTCACATGCTTGAACTTGTACTTTGTTCGGGTCGAGTTGGAGCGCAACACCCTGGATTGTGTATGTTGAGATCCGGGCTGCATGTTGTGGATTATTATCATCACTACATGACTCATTCATTGGATGGCTGTGACCATGCCTGAGTCCATTCATTGATCCTCATCGGATGGCTGCGTCCATACCTCGGATCTAGATTTTTATGTACTTTGTTATGGATGGCTGCGCCCATGCCATGTACATCATGTATTTGAGCTATCAGTTGTACTACGTGCAGGTTCTTCTTGGTGGTGTTCCAGTTCGGCCAGTTCCGTAAAGCATTTCATCCCTCCCACTCTCTCGGGCTTCATGCTTTAGGGGGCATCTATTACACAGTAATTTGTCACTGTCTTCCTGTCAGTCTCCCTACTGTGTCATGAGACCAAATTCATCATGCTCATGCTCTCTAATGTGTCCAAATGACCCACTTTTCCAAAGTTTCCTCTATCATCGCGACTGTTTTAAAAATAAATGGGCTGATGAGCGCTCCTAAATAGACTCAATGCGCTGCCAGCGCGGAAGCACACGCCTTTCCCGCGCTGGTCGAATTTCATGTGACAACGCACTATTCTTTATGTCTGATCGCGCTGATATGACTGGCCTTGTTATTCAACAGTGATGCCAGCGCTCCAGTGCAGTTATGAACCCGCGATGATCCAGTTTGGGCGAATTTGTTCTAACAGCTGACCTTCCAGATGACTCCAGACCTGGTTGTTGGCCTTGTGAATGTTGCCCTCCCTTCTCTGGCATGTTTGTTTCGTCATTTGAGCCACCTTCCTTGGAGATAAGCTTATCCTCACACCATTCATGGAGACTCCTTCTCCTATTTAAACCTCCACCATTGCCATAAGCTGCTAGTTTGGAATTGATTGTGTTTAGAGCATTGCTGATAGTATTATAAGCTTGATAGGCAGCTGGTGTGATAAGTGTGGGATTGCTATAGTACTTAAGGAAGGTTGTGAAGTGTTTCCATATAGTGAAAACTTGTGTGAGAGAGAGAGTTGTTTTAGGATATCTACTTTCAAGGGTGAATGCTTAAAGGACTTGCTGCCTGGACCCAACCAAAGGAGGATTTGACATCAGAACTTGGTTGTATTCTCTTTTGTTTTGTTAATAAGATAAACGACTATCATTATGGTTCCACTCATGTGTCTTTGATTATGATGTTTGAGTTGTATCTTTTCTGACCGGTACATAGTTGCATTTCCCGGATTTTATGCTTGTATTTGTCTTGTCCTTTGCTTGTGCAGGTGTATGTTCACGAAGATCGTGAGGATTGTGACCAGTTGAAGCGAAAGAACGGAAGCGACAATCCTTCTACAAATATAAGCGTTGGATTCGAGGTAGGCTCTCATCTTGGCCTTTATTTTGCAATTAGGAACCTGCGTGTTAGCGTGCTTGATTGTTGCTAGACCTTAGTTAGGCTAGAGGGATCGCCTTTGTCCGCAGAGTGGATTTACCTACACAACACCATGGATCAAGAGTACTGATAAGAAACAAAGATTCATCCGCAAGGGATTCGTTTGCCACAGTTTCGATATTAGTACGGGGAAGTCACACATTAATTCCGCAAAAACCAAAGACTTCTTTGACTTGGATTTTTCAAATTCCAGGTCAAATTCCTGCAGGCTAACAATCCATTTGGAATACTTGCCCCCTAGCAATTGTTTAGTCAAAATATATGTCATAGGGTTACAGTCAGAAATTATTGTGGTTTTGCGTAGTAGAATGTAGTGATGAAATCACTAGACAGCTTGAACAACTGCCACGACCAATTTCTCCACATGTGAATATTTAAGCTCGGTCGGATTCAGAGTTCGACTAAGATAGTAAATCACATGTTCAGCGTTGAATTCATCTTCCAGAACTAAAACCATGCCAATGGTGGAATGAGAAGCGGTGAGGTACAAAAAGTAGTCCTGGTTGTAGTTGGGAGGATGTAATAACGATGCATGGGTCAACGTGTGTTTAAGTGCATCAAAAGATTTCTGAGCTATATCATCCCAAAAGAATGGAGTGTTCTATTTTAACAACCTGGTAAAACCTTTCATTATCTCGGCGTAGTTAGGAATGAATCGGCATAAAAGGTTTGCTTTCCCTTGCAAACTTTGGAGTTGGCGAAGAGTCAAAGGCGGAGGTAATTTGATGATGGCTTCTACCTTCAAGGGATCGACACAAATCCAACTTTTGAAATAACAAATCCCAGTAAGCGACCTGTTTCTATACAGAAAACACATTTGTGTGGATTCAACCTAATTCGATAATGCCTACATCTCATAAAGATGGCTCGTAAATGAGTGAGATGATCGGCTCTGCGTAATGAATGAGCAATTAAATTATCAAGATAAGGCTGCACAATGTGCTTGATGTCGTGAAATGCGTAAGACATAGCCCGTTGAAAAGTTGCTCCAATGTTCTTCAACCCCAAAGGTAATTTGCAATAAGAAAAGGTCCCCCATGGACAAACGAAAGCCGTTTTTGGTTGATCAGAAGGGAGTATGTTAATTTGATTGTAACTGGAAAATCCATCCATGAAAGAGAACATTTCAACAGATAAAAGTTCACGAATCTGCTCATCAGTGTGAACAGGTTCAGAAAAATTTGTTGAATCTAAGGTTGAGATTCAAAGTGACTCCCCATGGACCACATTCATTAGATCAATTTCGGTTGAAAGAGAGTCGGAAAACGACTGTACGGCCTGATAAGCAACCTCAAAGGGACCCAATGGTATGGCATCACCAAATGAGTCCACCTCGGTATCGGAAGGTACGATCCAAGGATCATCAAAAGCAATAGTGTTCGATGAAATCATGTGAATGGTTGCAAATAAAGGTGATATGTTAGGAGGAGGAAAAGAAAAAGTTCCTAGTAAACCAGAATCTTTAATCAATCCCACCCCAACATCCTTATAAGGGATAACTGTTTTACCGACATGTTGAATACTCTCAGAAGAGGCTGGGTTAGATGAAAAGTAATTTAACTGATCTATTGTAACGATCTTTCCATTATGAGGGAATTTAATAAGCCAAAAGACCAATGAAACAACAACAGTCATAGCGTAAGACCAAATACGACCCAAAAGAAGGTTATAATCTATAGGGGCATCAACCACCTCCACATCTAGATTAACAGTTTTGCCTTCTACCCCTATAGGTAAATCCTACAAAATGCCAAAAGGATGAAACCCTCGGCCATCAAAAACCTTTAAAATTGTCGGGGATTGATTGAGTGTAGGAGAACCAAGCGATCTCTAACACTAAATCAACATAATACACGTTGAAGCTCCCTCATCAATCACAGTTCGAAAGCAAGGCCTGTTTTTGACTAACACTGGGATCTGGAAAGCCATTTGATGAGGTAAGCGAGGTGTACTATTTTCTAAATCAAAGATTATAAGATTGGAATCCTGAACATCAACAACTCCTATAGCAGACAAAAGCAATTTACGTTGTGCTGGACATGATTTCAGCACCTCCAAAGTCGACATTGCTGAAGGAGATATAGCTAAATCTTCAACAATGTTATAGTTCTGAGCAGCTCTCGCATGTGGATTGAAAGCTGACTTTTGAAGTATACCTTTAGCAGGCGGTTTGATTACTAAGTCTGGATTAGGTTTCTCGATTTGTAGCGGATCGGAACCAGGAGGAGTTGAAGTTGATGGGTTTGAACTAGAAGATTCTGGTTCCTTACCACCAACACGATTCTTTCATAATCTTGCGATCGCGTCGCAATCCTGACATGGGACATCATCATAATTGGTTCTTCTGAAGCATTTGAGGAAGAACCTATCATCTTACTATCTTGACTAGGAAAAGGATCCTTCAAGACAGCAGACGTTTGAGAACCTTTGACGATTTTCGAAACCTCAGCTCGATGTGAACAACCTCTGGTAAAGTGCTGCTCGTCACAGATGAGACAAGGATAGCGAGGTTTACGTTTCTCGTCAGTAGATTCTATATTTTCTAGTTTCTCTTTTGCGTTTTTTATTTTTTATTTTTCTTCTCCCCTTTCCTTTTACCGCCAGATTTTGATTTAGCCGTATAAGATTCTACAACATGAATATTGGCAGGAACTTCAGCGGAAGCTTCTCCTATCAGGGAATCTGGTAAAGTTATAATAGGAGAAGAATTATTTGCAGATTTCTTCTTACTTTTGGTATTAACTGTACCAATCATACCATCAGCGGCATGAGACCTTGAAGGAGTTGCAGTTATTTGATTTTGTTTGGGAAGATCGGGGATTTTTTTCATGTAAAGTACCCGACTATGTATAAATTAAGTCAAGGTATTGAGCCTGAGAAATTACTTGCTCTTCAGTAACTACTCCTACCTTAGCTACATCCTCAGTGATTTTAGGTAATAATGATTTAACAAACCATTCTACCAAAATTTGATCCGGGATAAAAACTTTCACTAAACCTCATCGACGTCGCCATTCATGAATATGGTCTGAAATATATGTAGACGTTGACTGTTTTAATGAAGTTAATAATTCCGTGCCATTGTCATATTTGACAGGCAACTGAAAATGAGTTAAGAATGAAGTAGCTAACTGACTAAAATTATAAAAAGAGCTTCGTGGCAACTCAATGTACCACTTAGCCGCGAGACCAATCAGAGTGCGTTGAAAAAGCTGTAAGCGAACTGGATCATCTATAATAGAATTTGATGCACACCAGAGGTGATAAGTCATCACATGGTTTGATGGATCCTCTCTTGGCTTACCTTCAAACTACGGAATATCAGTGGGTAACTTATTAGACATTGGCGGCCAGTACGAAAGATAATAAATTAGATCATTCGTAAGGCGCGACAAGTCGGGTAAATCCAAAGTTGCGATGAATGGTAACTTACGGTTAGGGTCTTGAAAGCCTTGGGTCACAAGACCGGCTCCAGGAGAAGGATACCCAGGATAACCTGGAATTGGATTTTCATTTGGAATAGTATATCCTCCCGGAAAACCAGGATTAACTGGACCAAACTGGGGTTTTTGAGATTGAGGTTGTTGATATGTATACCCAGGGTATGGTTGATACTGATAAACTGGGCTTTGCACAGCAGGACCGTATAAATATTGTCCCTGGTACAGTTGATAAGTAAATTGATGTTGACTTGTGACAACCATACTTGGACGAGGTTGTCCTACAAGCATCTGAACCGAAGTCTGGATTGTAGGTCCAGACTGGGGTAAAGAGGTCTGAGGAGTTGATACAGGTGTTATCACTTCAGGAAAAAATTTAAATTCTGGGCATCAATTTTTAAAAATTTGTCAAAAGTTGGGGTGTTTATTGCTTTGTTTTTAGACCGAGAAGGTAGATATAGTTTCTTCAAATCACTGGTCCAATTGCTCTTGAACTACGTAACTCAAAGTGGGCCACGTGAGAAATTATTTACGCTGCCTCTACTTAAACAAGTGCCAAAACTCAGGAATATCTTATCAGGATGGATGAGATGATGTGTCGGATAAGATCAACAAATTCAATGGCTTATTAGAGAGATTTGGCATTTGAAAAGGGACCACATGTTGATGTTTTCTGGGCCAACTTCTACAAGCGCGACAGGGAAGTTTTGTCAGGCTTTTTAATGTGATTAGAGAAATTCTGAGCGCGAGTCTGGATAGGCCTCTGGGCGACAATTTTGTTATTGGCTTGCGGCTTTGATTGGGAGGCACTAGCTGCAATTTCACATTAATATTCTCAAACTATCCCAAACCCAGAACGAAAAGGTCGGTCTTTTCTCTGAAATTTATTAGTTCAAATCCTCTGTCCCATAATTGGCCCCCACCTGTCACAGCCCTCTGGTTGCTTGCTGTCAGCCTTAGAAAGCCTCACCTAATCTTGCTGTCTGCATAAAACTAAAAACCAAACTGCATTCCACGGTCCCTAAAAATAGCCCACAGAATGGCCATGGCTTTTACATATATACCTCGTTGGCTCTGGGGTCAAAGGTCCAGGAAGCGGCCTCTTCTTCATCTTCTTCTACATCATCCCCACCTGTGCCATCTTCTTCTTCATAGAATTCCACCATTGGTATGAGAGAATCCTTTATATGATTAAGCGCGCATGTCTCCATTGAAAGCAACCCATGAGCATCCAGCGAATTCCACAATGGTTGATCTCAAATAAAGCTACGCAAACAGCTGAAGCATAATACTGTTGAAGCCTCGTTTCACCACACAGTGCGCTTGGAGAGAATTAGATCAACTGGCTGTTCCTTCAGTTGTTTCGAGATTAGTTTCAACGAATTTTCATCCCCAGTCAAAACCTATTAGATCTTTCAGAGCATTCGCAAGTATGGTGAAGGCTATCAGAGTACACGAGCTCAGAGGTGCAGAGGTATTAAAGTAGGAGGATGTGGAGGTGCCAGAGCCTGGAGTGGGGGAAATACTTGTTAAACATAAAGCTATTGGTGTAAATTTTATTGATATATATTACCGCAAAGGGGTTTACAAAACTGAAAAGCTACCTTTCATTCCTGGAAGGGAAGCAGTGGGAGTGGTAACTGTAGTAGGACCAGGATTAACAGGAAAACAAGTGGGGGATTTAGTTGCCTATGCGGGGAATCCTATGGGTTCATATGCTGAAGAGAAAATTCTTCCTGCAAATCAGGTTGTGCCATTTCCATCTACAATCGATCCTATTGTGGGTGCTGCAGTGATATTGAAGGGTATGACTGTCCAGTTTCTTCTTCGGAGTTGCTTCAAGAGCCTGGCACGCAAATGACATTAAAGACCTTTCATTTTGCTGGAGTGGCAAGCATGAATATCACTCTTGGGGTCCCTCGTATCAAAGAGATTATAAATGCATCAAAGAATATTAGTACTCCAATTATCACGGCAAAGCTCATATGTGATAATGATGTAAAAGCAGCACGCATAGTGAAAGGTCGCATTGAGAAAACTGTGCTTGGTGAGGTTGCTAAGAGCATAAAGATAGTATTGAGACCTGGACAAGCATTTATATCAGTGAAGCTAGATATGAAGAGAATTGAGTTCTTACAGCTTGACATTTCTGCGTATACTGTGGCAGAAGCTATTTTGGTCACTCCAAAAATGAAACTGAAGCAGCAGCACCTTAGGGTTCTGGATCATGAGAAACTGGTGATTTTTCCACCTGAAGCAGATAGAATGAAGCTTTACTTTGCTATGCATTTCTTGAGAAACATGCTTCCAAAGGTTATTGTGAAGGGTATTTCAACAGTGGAGCGTGCAGTCATTAACCAAGTTAAGGGCAAGTACAACCTGTTAGTTGAAGGTACAAATCTTGCGGCAGTCATGGGTACAGAAGGAGTGGATGGGAGGAATACCAAAAGTAATCATGTTATTGAGATTGAACGAACACTCGGAATAGAGGCTGCCAGAAGGTGTATCATTGATGAAATACAATATACAATGGCAAGTCATGGGATGAGCATCGATATTCGCCATATGATGCTTCTGGCAGATGTTATGACATTCAAGGGTGAAGTTCTGGGAATAACAAGGTTTGGCATTGCAAAGATGAAAGATAGTGTCTTAATGCTTGCATCCTTTGAGAAGACTACTGATCATCTTTTTGATGCCTCCATTCATGGGAGACTTGATCAAATTGAAGGCATGAGTGAGTGCATTATCATGGGCATACCAATGCCTATTGGAACAGGCCTAATGAAAATCAGACAAAGGGTGGATCATTTACCGAAACTAGAGTATGGTTCTAATCCACTCATTTCATATTCTACAAAGGAGAAGTCGTTGTTCTTGTGTGTACTGGGGGTAGATGCTCGTGTTTCTGCAGCAGCTGCAGCACTAAGACACCTTGAAAATTCACCTCCTTGTCATATTGCATCATTTGAAGATACAACAAAGTCAGCGGAAAGAATTTCCTTAAGGCAGTCACATGTCAAGTAAGGTTTTGTTTCAGATTTTGATGGTTTTCCTTGGTATAATCTTTCTTGAAGAATTATACATTTCCATTCAGTTTTGAGAGGCCTTGGAGCAGTTGAAAGAATGTTTAAATAGCAAGAGGCCCAAAATAGCAAAATTTTGGGTTGAAACTGTGTTTTTGGAATCACACAGCAGTTTCATAGCGCGCTACAAAACTGCTGAAGATGATTAATGTACAGCAGTTTCGTAGCACGCTGCGAAACTGCTGAAGCTACACAATCTAATCTCAGTCTACCGGTTTTGAAATACAAGCATGAATTTTGAAAAGGGTATGTCTACAAGGAATCATCTGAAGCCATCAGCTTTCAACAAGATCAAGACAACTTGCAAGAACTTTTACCTACACATATGAAAACGGTGGACAGCGTATTAAGGACGTGGCATTTTGTCATATCATAAGAGAATTGAAGCATGCATCAGACAACTTGAATGCCTTTTCCCTTTGGTTTTCAAAATAGTGGATGACACATCATCAAAACAGGTTTCATAACAGTGGAAAGCACATCACAACGTGGCCACCGTCATATTTTGAGGGATAACAATTAAAAACCGACTCATAAAGATTTGAAGACCATAAAGCCGAGAAGCAAGGATAGGCTCCCAATTTTTCTGGACAGTGGAGAAGGTACATCGTTCAAGGTCAACATGGAGCATTAAACACCCATCTCAGCCAAAATCAAAGAGAACCAGATGTCAAAGAAAGGAATCATCTTAATTAAGGCCATTATGCACGTAATATGGAGTTAGAGTTATAGTTGATTTAGATCTCTAAAAAACTCCAGTTAACATTATGTTGTATTTATTAAAGTAGTTAGAGTTTAAGATTTGTTAGTAATAAAAGTAGTTTTCGAATTCCCCTCATGCTTGAGGAGGAATCTCGATCAGTTAGAATAAGAGCTCTATATATAGCTGAAACAACAATGTAATCAAGGTTGGAAATTTTATAACAGAAGTACTGTTTTGGCTTATGTAAAGACTATTTTCAGTAATTTCATCTGCTTTTCTTCTAGGATTCATGAGGATTTGTCATTTTCGAATGTTGCTTATTTTTTTCTTCTTTAATGTCTTTACAGTTGCATGGATGCATAATCACTCAGAATTCACTGATTGTGCTCTGACTTCCTGTATGCATGTATGAACTGTGGTTTTATGTAAGTTGCATTATGAACATCTAAATGCTAAGTGCCCTGACTTCTATGTAAAGGCAGTGTCATAATTTACTGAAATATGATTGAATCCATAGGCCCAATGGAAGCTTGTGTAATGCTTATCCAGCCTTTATATTTGTCCATGTTGTTACACCATAAGAGTTAGCCATCTTATCATCAATCAAAATCAATAACCCTTTTGAGAGAGCCCTCTCAGGCTAAGGAGGCTAAGCCTTAGCCAAAAGCTTGGTTTGAAATAGTTACTTAGAGTCAACTTGACCAGCAGCCTATCAGGACTTGATTTTGAGATAACATTTTGGTGCGTCTGCCGGGAGCCTGAAGCTTATTCTTTCCCGAAATCAAGATGCTGAACTTCTGAAGGTAGCAGGAGCTCAGACATCATTTTGAGGCTGCAAAACTACCTTGGCGACTCCACACATCGAATAGCAAATTGGAAGGTGACTCCACTGCTAGAAGATCAGTAGCTTGATGAAGTTTCAAGATGAGTTCGACTGCAAGAATGAATGCCAGGTATGCTCCTATGAATCAGTCTCATATCCCTGGTTTTCCAAATCCTATGCCAAAGGTTGATTGGTTAGAGGATTTTCCGATATTCAAAGATGAAAAGAAAGACAATGCTACTCTTCATTTGGTTAGGTTTCATATGCATGTACGCAGTCTTAAGGTTCATTTCCGAGAAGATTGTCTCATGAAGATGTTTATGACCACTTTAGAAGGAAAAGCATGGTCTTGGTATAAAAGTTTGGAAAATGGTTCAATATATTCGCTTGCTAGTTTTCATGATGAATTCTATGAGATGTATAAAGAATGTCATCCTTCCTTATTGTTGCTCAAAGATTTCTGTAGACATTCTTTAAGTCTTATTCAGTACTTGGAGGATTGTTATGATGATGATGAGTTTATGGATGAAGAAATTTTAGAGGCTCTTCATAACAATGCATTTCAACACCAAGAAGAAAGGATAACATCCCATGAAATGCAGCATGCAGATCAGCAGAGTTTTACTTATGAAAACCATGTTTCATCCTTTGATATAAATGAGAATATGCAGCAAACATGCCAAGATTTTGATCACAATGAGTATGAAATTGATTTCAAACCCCATGAAGAAGTACTGGAGGATAGCTGTTATAACCCTCAGGCAGAGGAAAAGATGGTTCATGTTTGTAATTCCTTGCAGCATCTTGCATCAAAGAATGATCTTTATAATGAAGAAAATTACATTGTTTGTGGGCATCATGTAGAAAGGCAGTTGGACATCACATCAAAGGAATTTTGTGTGGTTGAGAATCAGTTGTCTGAAAATGAAAAGTGTTATGATGATCATTCTTTTCAAAAGGTTTCTATTTTAGAACACAAGGAGAAGGTGTTGCTTCCTTTCTCTTTTGTGACAGAGGAAGAGTACCCTATTATTGAAGATCAGTTTGCACAACCAGAAAGTTACAAGAATTATCAAGCTTATCATGTATTCTGGGATCCTATAGCTAAATACATGGAAGAGTTTTACTCTCCAGTGTTTCAGTTTTTCTATGAAGATCAGAGGCAATTTCAGTGGTAGTGGTCATCACAATATCATAGTGGCTCTCAACTCCAATGCAGTCAAAAAACTCAAATATCAGATAAGACAAATGATTGGCTACATTGGAAATTTCACATTGATTGAGCTGAAAGAAGTTTGAAATGGATAGGGTAGGTAGGTAGGAATATGTAAATAAGCTCAAGGTTGACTGAGCATTTTTTTTAGTAGATGTAGATTCCTTTCTCCTACAGTAATCATCAAGCTTATGCCGGAGGTGAAGGCCCAAGAAGCTTGATGGGGATGTTTGTCAAGCAAATCCATGTTTGTTATAAAAAGGACAAAGCACTGGACCTACGAGTTCTTAGTGTACCACAAGGGCACACTATCCCAAGTGGAGCCGCTGTTATCACTTCAGGAAAAATTTTAAATTCTGGGCATCAATTTTTAAAAATTTGTCAAAAGTTGGGGTGTTTATTGCTTTATTTTTAGACCGAGAAGGTAGATATAGTTTCTTCAAATCACTGGTCCAATTTCTCCTGAACGATGTAACTCAAAGTGGGCTACGTGAGCAATTATTTACGCTGCCTCTACTTAAACAAGTGCCAAAAATCAGGAATATCTTATCAAGATGGATGAGATGATGTGTCGGATAAGATCAACAAATTCACTGGCTTATTAGAGAGATTTGGCATTTGAACAGGGACCACATGTTGATGTTTTCTGGGCCAACTTCTACAAGCGCGGCAGGGAAGTTTTGTCAGGCTTTTTAATGTGATTAGAGAAGTTCTGAGCGCGAGTCTGGATAGGCCTCTGGGCGAAAATTTTGTTATTGGCTTGCGGCTTTGATTGGGAGACACTAGCTGCAATTTCACATTAATATTCTCAAACTATCCCAAACCCAGAACGAAAAGGTCGGTCTTTTCTCTGAAATTTATTAGTTCAAATCCTCTGTCCCATAATTGGCCCCCACCTGTCACAGCCCTCTGGTTGCTTGCTGTCAGCCTTAGAAAGCGTCACCTAATCTTGCTGTCTGCATAAAACTAAAAGCCAAACTGATTCCACGGTCCCTAAAAATAGCCCACAGAATGGCCATGGCTTTTACATATATACCTTGCTAGCTCTGGGGTCAAAGGTCCAGGAAGCGGCCTCTTCTTCATCTTCTTCTACATCATCCCCACCTGTGCCATCTTCTTCTTCACAGAATTCCACCATTGGTATGAGAGAATCCTTTATATGATTAAGTGCGCATGTCTCCATTGAAAGCAACCCATGAGCATCCAGCGAATTCCACAATGGTTGATCTCAAATAAAGCTACGGAAACAGATGAAGCATAATGCTGTTGAAGCCTCGTTTCACCACACAATGCGCTTGGAGAGAATTAGATCAACTGGCTGTTCCTTCAGTTGTTTCGAGATTAGTTTCAATGAATTTTCATCCCTAGTCAAAACCTATTAGATCTTTCAGAGCATTCGCAAGTATGGTGAAGGCTATCAGAGTACACGATCTTAGAGGTGCAGAGGTATTAAAGTAGGAGGATGTGGAGGTGCCAGAGCCTGGAGCGGGGGAAATACTTGTTAAACATAAAGCTATTGGCGTAAATTTTATTGATATATATTACCGCAAAGGGGTTTACAAAACTGAAAAGCTACCTTTCATTCCTGGAAGGGAAGCAGTGGGAGTGGTAACTGCAGTAGGACCAGGATTAACAGGAAAGCAAGTGGGGGATTTAGTTGCCTATGCGGGGAATCCTATGGGTTCATATGCTGAAGAGAAAATTCTTCCTGCAAATCAGGTTGTGCCATTTCCATCTACAATCGATCCTATTGTGGGTGCTGCAGTGATATTGAAGGGTATGACTGTCCAGTTTCTTCTTCGGAGTTGCTTCAAGAGCCTGGCACGCAAATGACATTAAAGACCTTTCATTTTGCTAGAGTGGCAAGCATGAATATCACTCTTGGGGTCCCTCGTATCAAAGAGATTATAAATGTAGCAAAGAATAATAGTACTCCAATTATCACGACAAAGCTCATATGTGATAATGATGTAAAAGCAGCACGCATAGTGAAAGGTCGCATTGAGAAAACTGTGCTTGGTGAGGTTGCTAAGAGCATAAAGACAGTATTGAGACCTGGACAAGCATTTATATCAGTGAAGCTAGATATGAAGAGAATTGAGTTCTTACAGCTTGACATTTTTGCTTATACTGTGGCAGAAGCTATTTTGGTCACTCCAAAAATGAAACTGAAGAAGCAACACCTTAGGGTTCTGAATCATGAGAAACTGGTGATTTTTCCACCTGAAGCAGATAGAATGAAGCTTTACTTTGCTATGCATTTCTTGAGAAACATGCTTCCAAAGGTTATTGTGAAGGGTATTTCAACAGTGGAGCGTGCAGTCATTAACCAAGTTAAGGGAAAGTACAACCTGTTAGTTGAAGGTACAAATCTTGCGACAGTCATGGGTACAGAAGGAGTGGATGGGAGGAATACCAAAAGTAATCATGTTATTGAGATTGAACAAACACTCAGAATAGAGGCTGCCAGAAGGTGTATCATTGATGAAATACAATATACAATGGCAAGTCATGGGATGAGTATCGATATTCGCCATATGATGCTTCTGGCAGATGTTATGACATTCAAGGGTGAAGTTCTGGGAATAACAAGGTTTGGCATTGCAAAGATGAAAGATAGTGTCTTAATGCTTGCATCCTTTGAGAAGACTACTGATCATCTTTTTGATGCCTCCATTCATGGGAGACTTGATCAAATTGAAGGCGTGAGTGAGTGCATTATCATGGGCATACCAATGCCAATTGGAACAGGCCTACTGAAAATCAGACAAAGGGTGGATCATTTACCGAAACTAGAGTATGGTTCTAATCCACTCATTTCATATTCTACGAAGGAGAAGTCGTTGTTCTTGTGTGTACTGGGGGTAGATGCTCGTGTTTCTGCAGCAGCTGCAGCACTAAGACACCTTGAAAATTCACCTCCTTGTCATATTGCATCATTTGAAGATACAGGAAAGTCAGCGGAAAGAATTTCCTTAAGGCAGTCACACATCAAGTAAGGTTTTGTTTCAGATTTTGATGGTTTTCCTTGGTATAATCTTTCTTGAAGAATTATGCATTTCCATTCAGTTTTGAGAGGCCTTGGAGCAGTTGAAAGAATGTTTAAATAGCAAGAGGCCCAAAATAGCAAAATTTTGGGTTGAAACTGTGTTTTTGGAATCACACAGCAGTTTCGTAGCGCGCTACGAAACTGCTGAAGATGATTAATGTACAACAGTTTCGTAGCACACTGCGAAACTACTGAAGCTACACAATCTAATCTCAGTCAACCGGTTTTGAAATACAAGCGGGAATTTTGAAAAGGGTATGTCTACAAGGAATCATCTGAAGCCATCAGATTTCAACAAGATCAAGACAACTTGCAAGAACTTTTGCCTACACATATGAAAATGGTGGACAACGTATTAAGGACGTGGCATTTTGTCATATCATAAGAGAATTGAAGCATGCATCAGACAGCTTGAATGCCTTTTCCCTTTGGTTTTCAAAATAGTGGATGACACATCATCAAAACAGGTTTCATAACAGTGGACAGCACATCACAACGTGGCCACCGTCATATTTTGAGGGATAACAATTAAAAACCGACTCATAAAGATTTGAAGACCATAAAGCCGAGAAGCAAGGATAGGCTCCCAATTTTTCTGGATAGTGGAGAAGGTACAGCGTTCAAGGTTAACATGGAGCATTAAACACCCATCTCAGCCAAACTGAAAGAGAACCAGATGTCAAAGAAAGGAATCATCTTAATTAAGGCCATTATGCACGTAATATGGAGTTAGAGTTATAGTTGATTTAGATCTCTAAAAAAATCCAGTTAACATTATGTTGTATTTATTAAAGTAGTTAGAGTTTAAGAGTTGTTAGTAAATAAAAGTAGTTTACGAATTCCCCTCATGCTTGAGGAGGAATCTCGATCAGTTAGAATAAGAGCTCTATATATAGCTGAAATAGCAATGTAATGTGGGTTGGAAATTTGATAGCAGAAGTACTGTTTTAGCTTATGTAAAGACCATTTTCAGTAATATAAATCATCTGCTTTTCTTCTCAGGATTCATGAAGGATTTGTCATGTTCAGAATGTGTGATTTGTTCTTTCCTTAATGTCTTTTTACAGTTGCATGGATGCATAATCACTCAGAATTCACTGATTGTGCTCTGACTTCCTGTATGCATGTATGAACTGTGGTTTTATGTAAGTTGCATTTTGAACATCTAAATGCTAAGTTCCCTGACTTCTATGTAAAGGCAGTGTCATAATTTACTGAAATATGATTGACTCCATAGGCCCAATGGAAGCTTGTGTAATGCTTATCGAGCCTTTATATTTGTCCATGTTGTTACACCATAAGAGTTAGCCATCTTATCATCAATCAAAATCAATAACCCTTTTGAGAGAGCCCTCTCAGGCTAAGCAGGCTAAGCCTTAGCCAAAAGCTTGGTTTGAAATAGTTACTTAGAGTCAACCTGACCAGCAGCCTATCAGGACTTGATTTTGAGATAACAACAGGAACAGTAGAAACTGGAGCTGTCGATACTCCACAAGTAGGTGGGGTAGATTGAACAGAAGCTGCAGTAGTTGCAGCAGTCAATTGAGGCGGAGTTCGAGGCGAACTAGGCCTAGGCTGATGAACTACACCAGGTGCAGAAGTTTGAATAGTAGATTGGACGGGTTGTTGGGTTGAACCAGAAACCATGGGTTGTCCAGGTTGAGATGACAACTACATGTTGGGTTGCAAAATATGTTGAGTTTGAGATGGATCCCACACCATATTCATTCCGGAGTAAGGGCCCATAACAGGTTGAGCATACGGAGGACCATAACCAGGTTGAGTGTAGGACTGATAATTGAAAGGTACATTTCTAGTTCCTTGAACAAATGGTTGACCAGAAGGTGGTTGGAAACCTTGAGATGGATACTGATCTTGAGGTTGATAACCTTGAGGCACGTATTGAAACTGGGGTTGACCTTGAGGTGTATATTGATACTGGGGCTGACCTTGAGGCATATACTGAGTCTAAGGTTGACCTTGAGGCATATATTGAGTCTGGGATTGACCTTGAGGCATGTACTATCCCTGAGGTCTGTACTGTCCTTGAGGTTTCCCCCAGGTGGTATTTGACTGCCTTGAGGTTGCCCCCAGGCGGAATTTGATTGCCTTGAGGTTGCCCCCAAGGAGGAATTTGACTACCTTGAGGCTGCCCCCTAGGCGGAATCTGACTACCTTGAGGTTGCGGATTTGGAATAACACCAGACATCCTAAGAATCTCTTCTACACTGAATGGTGGAGTTCCGTTATGACCAGTTGATACCCCATGTTCGATGGGTTGAGGAGACGCTCCTGAAAAAGTACTAGACTAACTGATACCTAGACGGAACGGAAGGACCGCCATATAAAAAAGTTTCTGGATTTTGAGAAAACATCGATGATCGATTTGGCATATTCGAAGGAGGATAATAACCTCTAGGCATTGGATGAAAAGGAATATGAGGTGGTGAAGCAGCGAGACCCAGATTTTCTAAAAAGTTCATCAAAGATACGTGCCAAGTGTCACTTAAAAAAGGACTGTAGAAGATAGATTCACGCTCCCTAAGCTCTAAAGTTGGTTGATTTTCAGGGAGAGATATACCTTCGTCTGGACTAACAATTTCTTCAATGGAAATGAGTCCAGAAGGAATATTTTGGATAATAATACTTCCTACCCTGGGTGAACCAGGACCACTAGAAACTGGAGAAGCAAATCTTGAGGATGGAGTAGCAGTAGGTTCGGTTTCAGCTTCAGAAATTTCAGGTTCCTCAACTACTTCACTAGTAGAAGAAAAACTACCAGTAACTTCGGAAAATGAAATTGGTTCAGAAATATAATCTGTTGCTGGAACGTGATAATCAGGGTGAATAATTAAAGATGATTCTCCAGCCTCTGGTGACCCAACTCTACTTTCGCTAGGTGTGACAAGAGATCTTAGCCCTTCAAGCTGACTTGGTGTATATTCGGGAGGCTGCCCCTGAAGTCTAGGGATTGCCTCGGTAATTCAACCACGATTAATTAATTAATTACTTCACACGAAAACAAATAAAATCTCAAGAAAAATACCTAAAGTCTCTAAAGAACCAAACAATTGAATCACACACTTAACAATCTAGGAGTTCAAACCACACACAAACAATAATTTTCTGTACCAAAAACACTAGTTGGTGATGAAATCCAACCTCACAGAATTCAATACAGAATGGCGGTTGGAACAGTTAGCCCGACAACCTGCTTAATGAAACAGACTGGCACAAGCTTCTCCACAAAACCGTCTCAAGTGAAGATAACCCCCCAGAGATTCCAAGTGAGTCTAGTCGACGTCTGCTCTAGGTACAGTGGGATCTTCCCTCCACCGTCACCTTAGGAAAGAATCCTTGACATAATCCAAGGTTTACCAACAAGTGACACCAGGCTCCTCGACAATGGTCAATCCGAGGTTTACCGCTTTTAATACGTGTATATCTGCTATTGTTCCCAATGAGGAAGGATTGATTACCTCACTGGTTCATATATGATCTCGTGCTTCTCCTTTAAGAGGAGCTTTCCCAGAGCATAGATGAAACAATTGGATTTATTTCCTACCGCAAGATTGACTACTTGTTTGTTTTAATTATCTTGGAGAGTTAATTACTCCCTACTCCAAGATACTAGCCTGAGCTATGTTGGTGAATAAGAGCCCTAGAAACAAAAAGATTCCTAGATGAATTTTAATTAAGCATTAATTTTATTGGTTGTTTCTTAAGTCAAAAGATATGGAGATGAAACTTTGTGGAGTGAAGACTCAACTCCAAAATGCTAAAAAATGCACCTAAGATGATCAATTATTTTCCTTTTCAATGAATCTTTAGTTAAAGGAAGAGTTGAGAATGCAATTTCTTTGAAAGCAAAACTTTCCTTCAACATATAAACGAAAAGAAATTTTTTTTTGTCTTTTTCAATACACTCAAACGAAGCTAAAAATTATGCTCACGAAAAAAATCCCTTTTCGTTTCAACATTCAAAAATTAAAGAAAACAATTTTTCAAAAGAGAATCTAGAATTTCTAAAAAACACACTCAAAACTATGAAAAAATCTAATCTTGAGATCTAAGTTCTAAAAACTAATTAAAATAAAAGCTTCAAATGTTTTTTGAGGATGCTTTCACTTAGTTATTCAGCAAACTAAGGATTAATTCCTTCAACAAGACAAATCAACCAAAAATACCCAGCTATGCTTTTTATAAAAAATGAAAATCACAACTTATGACCAAGTTCATTCAAAGTTTTGCAAAGAGAAACAAAATCTATTTCTCAATAAAGGAAGATTTCACAAACCAGCCAGACTTATCAAGAAGACAAAAGATTCCAGTGTGATCTAAGGTCTCTTAGGCTTCTAAGCTTCAAGTCACTGCAAAGACTGAGTGAAGACCAAACCAAGCATGCAAAAACTTCTAGAAATTCATTCAAAGCACAACACCTAAGGAACTTACTTATGAGAGAATTTTGACAGGATATATGCAGATCTGGGCAGAGGATAAAAGTAACAAAAAGAGCCTAAACTAAACTGGATGAATTTTTTTTAAGATTTTCAAAAATTTTGACAAGGTCTACAGGCCCCCAATAGAACCAGGTGCGGTACTGCTCTGTGCAGTAAAGTAAAAGTGCGGACAGGTCCGCACGGTAACTCAAACAGAACGTGCGGTCCTCGTAAAAATTTCTAAAAAATAAAAAATCAATCCAGGACTGACAAACTACACAATCCCACACACATCAAGCAAAAACCAGAAACCAAAAATCAAGTCTCCAGATCAAAGATAAAGGAAAATTAAACAATCAAATCCCGTCCCCAGTGGAGTCGCCAATTTGTTAAGCGGATAAATTGTTCTTGCGGACAAGACCGATCTCCCTACTATCAATTGATATCTAGCAACAAGCAGGACACGCAAATCTACTTTTCTTTAAACATATTACTATTCATCAATAAAAACTAAGAGGTGTTTTAGACCCTACCTTAAGTCCAACTCTAGTTTGTGGCAACCTTGCTCCAACAGCTTCAAAGAGTTTCCTTTTAATAGCTTGCAAACACAAAGAAGCACATATCAAAGAACACCTGCATAGCTAATATAATAAATCATGTTCACCATAGTGATCAAGGAGTCTATGAAATAAACCATTAAACACAGCTCATTGAGAAAAATAAACTTGAGTGTATTAACTTTGATAAAGAAGAACTTTACAACCTTGGTGCCTTGATGCTGTACAAGCTCTTCCCAGGGTCCAAGCAGGAATCTCCTCTACTTTGAAAAGCCTCACTCTCCTCCCAATGAGATCAAAAGGTATGTAATTTCTCCTCTCAAAAGCTCAATTAGGAAGACTAAGTTCCAGAAGCATTTACCCTAAAAAATATTCAGCTTTCAACCTCTCAAGTAACCAGCCCAAAGCTTCATTTTATAGTGCAAGGGAAGGAGGTTACAGGTCCACCATTGAAGGGATAGAGTCCTTCTTCAAGGGGATAAGTTCCTCACATCAAGGGGTTAGCTCCTTAAGGAATTGGATGCATGAACCCTCAAGGAGTGAACTTGCCAACGCAAGATTCCCTCTAGAAGCTTCCAGAATTGACTCAAAGTGAGTTTTTAAGAATAAACTTACGCCTTTTTAACTTTTATAGGGGTTCGCACCCATAAATGCAGATACAGAGCGGTCAGATGTGCAGGGGACATGACCAATGGGTGCGGTACCGCAGGTAATGCTAAGAGAAAGTGTGAAACCAGAGTTTTAGAGATTTTAAAGGACTTTCTCTTATTTTCAAAGCTTGATATGCAGAGCTGAGATTTGAGACTTGCAAAGGAGGTATGTATGAGTGGAGATAGACTCATATTGATTGCAGGAAGTCAAAGTGACAATTTTTGTGCAACAGATTGCCCCCTAAAGTGTGAAGTCTGTAATAGATGAGGATGGTTTTGTCATCTACGAAGAGTGAAGTGCTTTATCGTTTCAAGGATCTTCTCGTGGATACCCCGGTCAGAACTTGAAAAAACATTCAATGCAACATATATAATAATATATATATATATATATATATATATATATATAATATATATATAATATATATAATATATATCTAATATATATATATATATATATATGATAATATCATCGCTGAGGTAGGCATTCCCATACTCAGATCAAAACTATCTAAACTGCTCTGATACATGAATGATTTTGTAATACATCACAAGTATAGACATATGTAGACACAGTATGGCACAACCATCTGTTTATGAATAGTCCACTGTATAATGAATAACAAAATTCCTCGTAGCCTGGATGGTGGAAACTAGATCCAGGGTCTTCATTTCTACTTCCCGAACTAGTACAATTCTATCCATGTGAATGAGCGTGTTGAAGTCGAACATGGTAGAAACCACTTAATTACCAGTCAATGATGTAAACTGTTAACAAGTGTGAGAGGAACCACCAGTAATGTCAATGGCCCTCAAAGTACTCAGTACAATCCATGAAATGTGAATAAATAAGTCAATGTCGAACATGTCACAGAATCCTTTGATCGAAGGTTAATGATGCAACCTGTCATCAAAGGCGAGAAACCTGCCATTGAGGCATGCAGATTCCAAGGTACTGATGATTTCTAGATCATCTTTCTAGATAATGAGTTGGAGTCAATAGAAAGCGATCCGTCATAGGCAAGCCCACAACATGAAATCATAGATCAAGATTTGAAGAAATATATTTGGCAAGGACTAACTTAGGGATGGTCAAGATGGATGACAGATATTTTGCAAATGAATGATTTATTTGAACTAACCTCTTGAACACATAACGACCCTGCAGATAGTTTGGTGACAATTAACCCAAAGCTAATACCCAGAAACCGGCTGAAGACTTTCAATATGGTTTGATTAAATGTTAGGCAAAGGATTTCCCAACCCAGGTGAACAAAAAGTGTCGTGTTCAAGAGTGGTTAACTACTTTTCAAAAGACAAAGTATAACAATCAGGTTCATTTTTCTCTCTTTTCCCCCACCATTTCTAGCAAGTACCTCTTTATTTTTGACAAACTTGAGGAGGATAACATTTGATTGGTTATAAGCTCATCCTTTGGATGAGTCCAACTTAGTTTAAGATTTGAACCCTAAGAAGGAGTGGTCCATTCCTGTTTGAAATTGAACAGGTCCTTTACTGTTAAATTTTAACGAGTCCAGTATAGGAGAAACACAGCGTTTTTCAATTTTAGGGAGTCAAAAGAAAAACTTAAGAAAACTCCATGGTTGTCCTTTTTCGTAAATTTGTGTCTCCCAAGCCCGAAAAAGTATAAAATAATACTTGAGAGAACCGCTTGACCATTACGATCAAGGAGTACTTTTCATAATTAGTGTCTTCAATCTGAAAAAGTAAAAATGCGATCGAAAACACGTCGTTTTATTACCAATATCAAACTTGAAAAGACAAAAGTCCGACAATATTTTCATGTTTATATGGTCAGAAAAGAGCTGTAAGTGGACCGTCCTTTTAATTCCATTTTAACGAGTCTAAAAAGAAAAACTCGGCAATCTTTTCATATTTTACGAGTTAGAAAAGAGCTTAAAGAGGGCTCCTATGTTTTTTGTTGAAAATGATCAATTCTCCCTGAAAACCCAATATTCTGCACAAGAACTGCAAACATTACTCATATCTGTTTAAAATTAATAAAAATGCATCAAAAATGACATTTTTAAAGTGAAAAATAAACAAATTAAAAATTCATTTATTCAAAAAATCTTATAAAAAGGGCTTTTGCAAATTCATTTTTACTGTTTGACTTTGGAGTAAACAGAAAGAGCTTTTGGTAAGAAAAATTCTTGTGAAGATTGCGGAAAATCCGACCATTGGAATCAAGAACCGTCCTCTTCAGGTAATCCACATCAACCCTGACTTGCATTTCATCCGTTTCATTTTCATTTTTAGGGCTTTACAATTCATTTTTTAAAGAAATTTTTGGTTAAAAATCGCTCGCGGTGGTTGCACAGGCATACCATGTGTACCATGCGAACCCCGAATTTTTCGTACAAACGAAAGAGTCGGGGTCCCGCACTTGCCTTTAAGGACGAGTGCGAACCTACGCACTGTCCCTAACCCGGCGGGTGTGGACCTCGCGAAATGCATTTTGAAACCGTATCTATTTGCATTTTCGCCCAAATGATTTGAAATTACAAGGTTCTAATTCGCTTATTTTGCAATGTAGATACACAAGATGCTTGTTTGGCGGGAAAGAGAACACGAAGATGTGGATCAAGCTGCATTACTCCATCCACCTTCAATACAGGCTTTAAGAGCATGCAGACTACAAAAATTCTGGGCCATACCTGGCATGAGGGCTCAGGTAGACTTTCTACAATGGCTGGTAGACAGGTGGAGCATGCAGGACCAGTGTTTCATCATTGGTGGACACTGGCTCGAAATTGAGCCAGAGGACATTTATTTTCTAACTGGTTTGCCGAAGAGAGGTGAAGGATAATCTCTATTTGGGTCTGGGCCAGGTGGCTAGTCTGTCGCTAGTCTCCGACTAGAGTTTTGCAATGTCCAAACTGCAGACAAATGGATAGAAGTTAAGACCATCACCCGTTCTGAACTTAAAGTGATCGCATTTACTGTCACCAGACTGTGCAGGAGCACAACATTGCATCTAGCTATCGGTTCCCAAATGCGCATGGCAGTAGACTGCTTCCGAGGCACCATCTTCAACGGTGCGATGCCGTGTTGGCCAATGTGAAAGGCCAACTGACTAGGGCAAAGAATGGACAACTAAAGAACTTTGGATATGGTTTCTTAGTTGTGAGCTTTGGCCTAGATAAGGTACCTATGCTGGTTCTACAACATCTTTCTGTTGAGGCTGGACTTCCCCAAGATCCTCAGATTATGCGCTAGGTTGCAGTCATGGCCCATCATCCTGAGGAGGGCACAAAGGTTGTTCGATTCTCACCTGAGTATTTTCGTTGGTTGGTAAACCAACTTTTCGTGATACAGGATTTTCCATATGCTGGGATGGATTATCGTGGTGATCCAGACATGGCTCTTCCACCAGGAGAGAAATGGGATGATACAGGTAAAATTGTTTTCAACATTTTCTAAATTTTTAAAACTAATTTTTGTTTGTTTTTTAAATCGTCCAAAAACTGATAGTAAAAAGTTTTTAAATGCAGATGTAGGTCCAAGGTGACCAACCACTCTCCCGCCCTATGAGAGAAGACACCCTGCTGCTGTGGCCCCAGCCCCACAGGATCAATCAGCAGAGACCTTGGCCGAATTGGAGAGTCATCTAGAGCTCTTAACAATAGATATTCCAGAGACTAGCATAGATGATATTCCTCTTAGGCTTCAGCGCTATGTGATTGGGGTCCCAGGACGTTTCAGGAGGTTCCTTTGTAGGGTAGCCTAAGCAGTGGTTTCTTACCATGATCATCATTAGGGATAGGACTTCATATGATATTTATATATTTTTGTGCTATCATTTTTGTCGATCATAAGCTGTTTTTCAACCTATGATCGAAGACGATGTATATTTGACACATTTCTATGCTATGATATATCACTATTACTGGCTGTCTTGTATAACATGTTTATGGAATGCTTTTAAATTTACTGTCTTGATTATTGCAAATGTCTATTTAACATTTGAAAAGCAACTACATCTGCTAATGTGTTTAAATATCTTGGAATATGTTGATATTCAATGTAGTCAAATTCACGTTCCAAGAGACGAACTCTAAAAAATAATCTTAATAATGCTGTATTTCTAATGGCATAAACCCTGTTAAGCTGTAATACAACGAGTTCAGAATCTAACCTTACAATCAAACTCCGAATCCCAAATGAGATGGATTCAGATAATAACTCAATCACTGCACTATACTCTGCAATGTTATTTGTTGTTTGACCAAGGCTTACCCCATGCATAGATACTAACTCATCAGAGGGTGAATAGATAACTAACCCAAGCCACGGAAGAAATATTCCGTGTACTACGACAAGTACCATCAGCAAAACCAATGTATGTTTGAGAAGACGTCGACATCTATAATATCAAGAGTAAAACCAAGATAAGCAGGAATAATGATAACACACACTCTACACTAGGCACACTTTCTAATATAAAACACACCAACTAGAAATAAATCTATTCTAAACAAGAGTCTCCACACCAAACTCTAAGCATAATATCTTTTCAGATAAAGCCCATTTCTGGGTCTACCTAAAGAGACACCGTCAAAATCTACTAATTCATAGGCCCCCTTGGCCAGCTTACGCTTAACAACAAAAGGACCATGCCACATGGGTACGAATTTTCTAGCCCCTAGCTTATCGTTAGCTTGATCATATAATAAAACTAGGTCTCCTTCCGAAAAATTACGAGGTGTAACATTTTGATCATACTGAGCTTTTATCCATTTTGTATGAGTCTTGATTGCTAATGCAACATCACGTTGATTCTTATCTAATTGAGTTAAGTACAACAAATGCTTTTCCTCTTTGGAAGTAGCTAGAAGTAATTCTATGGCTATTTGCAACGACGGTATTTTGCATTCAATGGGTAACACTGCTTCCAACCTGTAAACAAGATGAAAAGGAGTGAAACCTGTTGATGTTTTGACTGAGGTTCGATACGCCCAAAGTACTGAAAATAACATGTTATGCCAATTTGACTGATGAATACCAATGATTCGTCGGATCATGGTGACTAGAACTTTGTTGATTGCCTCAACCAAACCATTAGCCTGTGGGTAATATGGAGTAGAGCTATCGTGAAGTAGGCCAAGCTGATCTGTTAGCTCAGTCATCATGATATTTCGGAAATGGCTCCTGTTGGAGAGGTAAATCCCCTCTACGGATAGAGGCGATCCCTACTAGCCCAGAACGGGTCTAGCAACAATCAAACAATGCTATCACGCAAGTCCCTAATTGCAAATAAAAGGTAGGTGATGAAGACCTACTTGGATTCTAATGCTCTCGTTCGTAGAAGAGACGTCGCTCGCGCTCCTTTGCTTTGGCCGGTCACAATCCTCCACTATCTCCGTGAATGGACACCTGCACACAAAGAGAACAGCACAAACACAACCATGAAATCTAATAAATGCAATTATACATCAGTCAGGAAGGATATAACTCAACATCAATCATTACAACAATGAGAGTGGAACCATAATGATAGTCATCTATTATTAATAATCAACAAAGGAGAATACAACCAGCATCCTGACGTCAAGTCCTCTTTGACTGGTGCTCAAGCAAACACATCTTGCAAACTTGAAAGGGATGAAGGGGCAAGCCTCTCTCTCTTTGGTGACAAGATCTCCTTACTTAGGTTAAGCCTTATGGACACAAAGAAGGCTCTTGCAACTCTAATCTCTTGATATCTTCCTTTCAACACCAGTATTACTACCACTAGCTTGCTCAAGGCATGGAGACAAGATTTTATAGATGAAAGAGGAAGGGACAAGGTCAATCACAACAATAATGGATTTGGCTTCATCACTTGGAAACTTCCATGGAAGGGTGGCAAACTACTTCCCGTTCAAGGAGATTCGAAGCCAAACCATCCTCACTTAACATAGATTCAGTTGGTGACTGAGTTGGAGAGAACTTTTGGAGGTTGATTGGTTAAAAAATTTGCCCAAATAGGTTGGCGCGATTGCGACTCTGGGACATAGCGCTAATAGCGCGCCCCTTTTAGAGGATTTTCCCCATTGGCGTGGGAAGAACACAGTGGTCCCGCGCTAATGTAAAAAGGGCTATTTTTATGGGCAAGCTGTAGGAGATGTCTTCAGGGCATGTGAAGCTCATGTTCAGAGGGGAATGATGCAAGTGGTTTCAAGTCTTGTCACTTCTCACAAGTCCCGGAATGTGTCCTCCAAGGTGCAGGAGAGAGGTAATAGGGACGGTGACAAACGGTGACAAATTACTGTGTAACAGCTCCCATGATCAGTGATGATCGCTTGAGGAACACCGAACCTAGCAATTATATGATTGAAAATGAAAATAACAGCAGTTTTTCCGTCTGCCGAAAATGTAGGCATTGCCTCGGCCCACTTGGTAAAATAATCTACCACAAGGATGATATACGCATGCCCCCCGACCGAGTGAGGGTTACATGTAATAAAATCGATACCCCATTTTGTGAAAGGACCAATGACAATTATAGGGTGGAGAGGAGTAGGTGGAGCATCCATCTTTCGATCAAAACTTTGGCAATTGTGGCATTTCTGGAGTGCATTGATACAATCCTTAAATAAGGATGGCCACAAATAACCAACGCGCAATATCTTTTGGGCTGTGGCATACCCAGACATATGACCGCCACACGCTCCAGAGTGATATTCATTCAGAACCTTTTCAGCTTCCTCGTGAGTTAAGCAATGACGGAAAATAGAATCCACCCCACGATGATAGAGTGTATCTCCAATAATTTTGTACTGTTGGGATTGGAAACATATTTTCCTTTGCTGAGATCTTGAGATTTCGGGCTGAAAAGATTGGGTTTGGAGATAGACAATTATATCCCCATACCATGGATCAAGAGTACTGATAAGAAACAAAGATTCATCCGTAAGGGATTCGTCTGCCAAAGTTTCGATATCAGTACGCGGGAAGTCACACATTAATTCCGCAAAAACCAAAGACTTCTTTGACTTGGATTTTTCAAATTCCAGGTCAAATTCCTGCAGGATAACGATCCATTTGGAATACTTTCCCCCTAGCAATTGTTTAGTCAAAATATATGTCATAGGGTTACAATCAGAAATTATTGTGGTTTTGCGTAGTAGAATGTAGTGATGAAATCGCTGGACAACTTGAACAGCTGCCAGGGCCAAATTCTCCACATGTGAATATTTAAGCTTGGTCGGATTCAGAGTTCAACTAAGATAGTAAATCACATGTTCAACATTGAATTCGTCTTCCTGAACTAAAACCATCCCAATGGTGGAATGAGAAGCGGCGAGGTACAAAAAGTAGTCCTAGCTGTAGTTGGGAGGATGTAATAACGGTGCATGGGTCAACGCATGTTTAAGTGCATCAAAAGATTTATGAGCTATCTCATCCCAAAAGAATGGAGTGTTCTGTTTCAACAACCTGGTAAAACCTTTCGTTAGCTCGGCGTAGTTAGGAATGAATCAACGTAAAAAGTTTGCTTTCCCTTGCAAACTTTGGAGTTGGCGAAGAGTCGAAGGCAGAGGTAATTTGATAATGGATTCAACCTTCGAGGGATCGACACGAATGCCGGCTTTTGAAACAAAAAATCTCAGTAAGCGACCCGTTTCTATATAGAAAATACATTTGTGTGGATTCAACCTAATTCGATAATGCCTACATCTCATAAAGATGGCTCGTAAATGAGTGAGATGATCGGCTCTGCATAATGAATGAGCAGGTAAATCATCGAGATAAGGCTGCACAATGTGCTTGATGTCGTGAAATTCGTAAGACATAGCCCGTTGAAAAGTTGCTCCGACGTTCTTCAACCCAAAAGGTAATTTGTAATAAGCAAAGGTCCCCCATGGACAAATGAAAGCCGTTTTTGGTTGATCAGCAGGGAGTATGTTAATTTGATTGTAACCGGAAAAGCCATCCATGAAAGAGAACATTTCAACAGATAAAAGTTCACGAATCTGCTCATCAGTGTGAACAGATTCAGAAAAATTTGTTGAATCTGAGGTTGATATTGAAAGTGACTCCCCATGGACCACATTCATTGGATCAATTTCGGTTGAAAGAGAGTCGGAAAACAACTGTATCGCCTGATAAGCAACTTCAAAGGGACCCAAGGGTATGGCATCACCAAATGAGTCCACCTCGGTATCGGAAGGTATGATCCAAGGATCATCAAAAGTAATAGTGTTCGATGAAATCATGTGAATGGTTGCAAATGAAGGTGATATGTTAGGAGGAGGAAAAGAAAAAGTTCCTTGCAAATCAGAATCTTTAATCAATCCCACCCCAACATCCTTATAAGGGATAGATGTTTTACCGACATGTTGAATACTCTCAGAAGAGGCTGGGTCAGATGAAAAGTAATTTAACTGATCTATTGTAACGATCTTTCCATTACGAGGGAATTTAATAAGCCGAAAGACCGATGAAACAACAACAATCATAGCGTAAGACCAACTACGACCCAAAAGAAGGTTATAATCTATAGGGGCATCAACCACCTCCACATCTAGATTAACAGTTTTGCCTTCTACCCCTATAGGTAAATCCTACAAAATGCCAAAAGGATGAAACCCCCGACCATCAAAATCCTTTAAAATTGTCGGGGATTGATTGAGTGTAGGAGAACCAAGCGATCTCCAATACTGAATCGACATAATACACGTTGAAGCTCCCTCATCAATCACAGTCCGAAAGCAAGGTCTGTTTTTTACTAACACTGGGATCGAAACCAGGAGGAGTTGAAGTTGATGGGTTTGAACTAGAAGATTCTGGTCCCTTACCACCAACAGGATTCTTACTTACATAATCTTGCGATCGCGTCGCAATCCTGACATGGGACATCATCATAATTGGTTCTTCTGAAGCATTTGAGGAAGAACCTATCATCTTACTATCTTGACCAGGAAAAGGATCCTTCAAGACAACAGGCATTTGAGAACCTTTGATGATTTTCGAAACCTCAGCTCGATGTGGACAATCTCTTGTAAAATGCTCCTCGTCGCAGATGAGACAAGGATAGCGAGGTTTACGTTTCTCGTTAGTAGATTCTATTTTTTCTGGTTTCTCTTTTGCATTTTGTTTATTTTTCTTCTTCCCTTTCTTTTTGCCGCCAGATTTTGATTTAGCCGTAGAAGATTCTACAACATGAATATCGGCAGGAACTTCAGCGGAAGCTTCTCCTGTCGGGGAGTCTGGTAAAGTTATAATAGGAGAAGAATTCTTTGCAGATTTCTTCTTACTTTGGTATTAACTGTACCAATCATACCATCAGTGGCATGAGACCCTGAAGGAGTTGCAGTTATTTGATTTTGTTTGGGAAGATCGGAGATTTTTTCGTGTAAAGTACCCGACTGCGTATAAATTAAGTCATGGTACTGAGCCTAAGCAATTACTTTCTCTTCAGTAACTACTTCTGCCTTAGCTACATCCTCAGTGATTTTAGGTAATAATGGTTTAACAAACCATTCTGCCAAAATTTGATCCGGGATAAAAACCTTCACTAAACGTCGTCGACGTCGCCATTCATAAATATGGTCTGAAATATATGTAGACGTTGACTGTTTTAATGAATTTAATAATTCCATGCCATTGTCATATCTGACAGGCAACTAAAAATGAGTTAATAATGAAGTAGCTAACTGAATAAAATTATAAAAAGAGCTTCGTGGCAACTCAATGTACCACTTAGCCGCGAGACCAATCAGAGTGCATTGAAAAAGCCGTAAGCAAACTGAATCATCTATAATGGAATTTGATGCACACCAGAGGTGATAAGTCATCACATGGTTTGACGGATCCTCTCCTGGTTTACCTTCAAACTTCGGAATATCACTAGGCAACTTATTAGGCATTGGCGACCAGTACGAAAGATAATAAATTGGATCATTCGTAAGACGCGACAAGTCGGGTAAATCCAAAGTTGCAATGAATGGTAACTGACGGTTAGGGTCTCGAAAGCCTTGGGTCATAAGACCAGCTCCAGGAGGAGGATACCCAAGATAACTAGGAATTGGATTTTCATTTGGAATAGTATATCCTCCCGGAAAACCAGGATTAACCGGACCAAACTAGGGTTGTTGAGATTGAGGTTGTTGATATGTATATGTAGGGTACGGTTGATATTGATAAACTGGGCTTTGCATAGTAGGACTGTATTGATACTGTCCCTAGTACGGTTGATAAGTAAATTGAGGTTGACTTGTGACAATCGTACTTAGACCAGGTTGTCCTACAAGCATCTGAACCAAAGTCTGGATTGTAGGTCTAGACTGGGGTAAATAGGTCTGAGAAGTTGATACAGGAACAATAGAAACCAGATCTGTCGATACTCCACAAGTAGGTGGGGTAGATTGAACAGAAGCTGCAGTAGTTGCAGCAGTCGATTGAGGCGGAGTTCAAGGCCAACTAGGCCTAGGCTGATGAACTACACCAGGTGCAGAAGTTTGAATAGTAGACTGGATGGGTTGCTGGGTTGAACCAGAAACCATGGGTTGTCCAGGTGTAGATGACAACTGCATGTTGGGTTGCAAAATATGTTGAGTTTGAGATGGATCCCACACCATATTCATTCCGGAGTAAGGGCCCATAACAGGTTGAGCATACAGAGGACCATAACCAGGTTGAGTGTAGGACTGATAATTGAAAGGTACATTTCCAGTTCCTTGAACAAATGGTTGACCAGAAGGTGGTTGGAAACCTTGAGATGGGTACTAACCTTGAGGTTTATAACCTTGAGGCACGTACTGAAATTGGGGTTGACCTTGAGGTGTATATTGATACTGGGGCTGACCTTGGGGCATATACTGAGTCTGAGGTTGACCTTGAGGCATATATTGAGTCTGGGGTTGACCTTGAAGCATGTATTGTCCCTGAGGTATGTACTGTCCTTGAGGTTGCCCCCCAGGTGGTATTTGACTACCTTGAGGTTGCCCACAGGTGGAATTTGACTACCTTGAGGTTTCCCCCTAGGTAGAATTTGACTACCTTGAGGCTGCCCCCCAGGCGGAATCTGACTACCTTAAGGTTGCGGATTCATAATAACACCAAACATCATAAGAATCTCTTATACACTCAAAGGTGGAGTTCTGTTATGACCAGTTGATACCCCATGTTCGATGGGTTGAGGAGACGCTCCTGAAAAAGTACTAGACTGACTGATGGCCAGACGGAACAGAAAGATCGCCATATAAAAAAGTTTCCGGATTTTGAGAAAACATGGATGACCGGTTTGGCATATTTGAAGGAGGATAATAACCTCTGGGCATTGGATGAAAAGGAATACGAGGTGGTGAAGTAGCGAGACCCAGATTTTCTAAAAGGTTCGTCAAAGATACGTACCAAACGTCACTTCGAAAATGATTGTAGAAGATAGATTCACGCTCCCTAAGCTCTAAAGTTGGTTGATTTTCAGGGAGGGATATACCTTCGTCTGGACTAACAAGTTCTTCAATTTAAATCTGTCTAGAAGGAATATTTTGGGTAATAATACTTCCTACCCTGGGTGGACCAGGACCACTAGAAACTGGAGAAGCAAATCTTGAGGATGGAGTAGCAGCAGGTTCAGTTTTAGGTTCAGAAATTTCAGGGTCCTCAACTACTTCACTAGTAGAAGAAAACCTACCAGTAACTTCGGAAAATGAAATTGGTTTAGAAATATAATCTATTGCTGGAACGTGATAATCAGGGTGAATAATTAAATATGATTCTCCAGCCTCTGGTGACCCAACTCTACTTTCGCTAGGTGTGACAAGAGCTCTTAGCCCTTCAAGCTGACTTGGTGTATATTCGGGAGGCTGCCCCTGAAGTCTATGGGATTGCCTCGGTAATTCAGCCATGATTAATTAATTAATTACTTCACACGAAAACAAAGAAAATCTCAAGAAAAATATCTAAAGTCTCTAAAGAACCAAGCAATTGAATCACACACTTAACAATCTAGGAGTTCAAACCACACACAAGAAATATTTTTCCGTACCAAAAACACTAGTTGGTGATGAAATCCAATCTCGCAGAATTCAATACAGAATGGCAGTTGGAACAGTTACCCCGACAACCTGCTTAATGAAACAGACTGGCACAAGCTTCTCCACAAAACCGTCTCGAGTGAAGATAACCCCTTAGAGATTTCAAGTGAGTCTAGTCGACGTTTGCTCTAGGTACAGTGGGATCTTCCCTCCACCGTCACCTTAGGAAATAATCCTATAGATAATGGCCACTAAGGTTACCAACAGAGACAAATATACCTGGGGGAACAGTCTACAATCCGATACACACGCAAGGGCAAAGTAACAAAGCTCAATCCCCTTGAAGGCTCCTTGACATAATCCAAGGTTTAGCAACAAGTGACCCCAGGCTCCTCGACAATGGTCAATCCGAGGTTTACCGCTTTTAATACGTGTATATCTGCTATCGTTCCCAATGAGGAAGGATTGATTACCTCACTGGTTCAGATATGATCTCGTGCTTCTCCTTTAAGAGGAGCTTTCCCAGAGCATAGATGAAACAATTGGATTTATTTCCTACCGCAAGATTTGTTGGAGAGGTAAATCCTCTCTATGGATAGAGGCGATCCCTACTAGCCCAGAACGGATCTAGCAACAATCAAACAATGCTATCACGCAAATCCCTAATTGCAAATAAAAGGTAGGTGATGAAGACCTGCTTGGATTCCAACGCTCTCGTTCGTAGAAGAGACGTCGCCTGCGCTCCTTTTCTTTGGCTGGTCACAATCCTCCACTATCTCCGTGAATGGACACCTGCACACAAAGAGAACAACACAAACACAAGCGTGAAATCTAATAAATGCAATTATACATCAGTCAGGAAGGATATAATTCAACATTAATCATTACAACAATGAGAATGGAACCATAATGATAGTCATCTATTATTAATAATCAACAAAGGAGAATACAACCAGCGTCCTGACGTCAAGTCCTCCTTTGGCTGGGTGCTCAGCTACACAAGTCTTGCAAAGCTTGAAGGGATGAGGGGCAAGCCTCTCTCTCTTTGGTGACAAGATCTCCTTACTTAGGTTAAGCCTTATGGACACAAAGAAGGCTCTTGCAACTCTAATCTCCTGATATCTTCCTTTCAGCACCAGTATTACTACCACTAGCTTGCTCAAGGCATGGAGACAAGCTTTTATAGATGAAAGAGGAAGGGATAAGGTTAATCACAACAATAATGGATTTGGCTTCATCACTTGGAAACTTCCATGGAAGGGTGGCAAACTACTTCCCATTCAAGGAGATTCGAAGCCAAACCATCCTCACTTAACATAGATTCAGTTGGTGATTGAGTTGGAGAGAACTTTCGGAGGTTGATTGGTTAAAAGCTTTGCCCAAATAGGTTGGCGCGATTGCGACTCTGGGACAGAGCGCTAATAGCGCACCCCTTTTAGAGGATTTTCCCCATTGGTGCGAGAAGAACACAATGGCCCCGCGCTAATGTAAAAAGGGCTATTTTTATGGGCAAGCTGCAGGAGATGTCTTCAGGGCATGTGAAGCTCATGTTCAGAGGGGAATGATGCAAGTGGTTTCAAGTCTTGTCACTTCTCACAAGTCCCGAAATGCGTCCTCCAAGGTGCAGGAGAGAGGTAACAGGGACGGTGACAAACGGTGACAAATTACTGTGTAACAGATGCCCCCTAAATCATGAGGCCCGAGAGAGAGAGGGGTGAAATGCTTTACAAGAACACGTGTGACTGAAAACACGGCCGCGAGAGAACATGCGAAAAGAAGTACAACTGATATCTCAAGTACATGATATATGTGGTATGGGCGTAGCCATCCGTAACAGAGTATATAAAAGATGGAACCCAGGTATGGACGCAGCCATCCGATGAGGATCAATGAATGGACTCAGGTATGGTCGCAGCCATCCAATAAATGAGTCATGTAGTGATTGCAATAATTCACAAAATGCAGCCCGGATTTCAATATACACAATTCGGGGTCTTGTGCTCCAACTCGACCCGAACACAGTATAAGTTCAAACATGTGAATACAAGAGTCGAAGTCGAACATGCATGAACATCGTCTGATTACCAGTCAATGATGAAAAATGTTAACAGATGCGAGAGGTACCACCAATAATGACGATGGTCCTCAAGGTACTATAGGTACAATCCACGGTGTGTGAATCAATGAGCCGGTGTCAAAAACCCGTAGAATCATCTGATCGGAGGCCAATGATGAAAACCTCGCGTCGAACACGAAGAACCTGCCATTGAGGCATGCAGGCTCCAAGGTACCTGAAGGGAGTCTCTAGGTCATCTTTCTGGATAATGAGCTGAAGTCGACAGGAAGTGATCTTGATCGAATGTGGGCCATAATGTTTCCCACATCATCGACATGAGACAGAGAGGGACAACATGTTTTGTGTGAGATATCGGAGGGAGGTCGAGTATTCTGTAGAGGTCAACTTCTCTTGAACATATCGGCGGCACAACAGCGGATTTGGTAGTATTTGATATCAAATGATCAGGGGTCATGATGACAAGGCGATGAGTAGATGAATGGTCAAATAGGATAACCCAAACCCATGGAGGCAAGTGTGAAACAAGATGAGATGTCCCCACCCAGACACGAATGCAGATATGTGCTATGTTCAAGAGCGAGGTACTGCCGATGACGATGATTACGGTTCCTTTATTCCCCCACCATTTCTGGCGAGTACCCCGGTTATTTTTGGATGACAAGCTTGACGGGGATAGCATATGCTTGAGAGGTGTTATCACGACAAAACCCGATGTCATTAAAGTTTTAACGAGTCTGACAAAGGAAAAACTCAGCATCTTTTCATGTTTAGAGAGTTTGAAAAGACAACAAAAAGAAAACTCCAGGGGTGTCCTTTTTCGTAAAGTTGTGTCTCTCGAGCCCGAAAAAGTATAAAACTATGCTCGAAAGAACCGCCGGGCCATTACAACCAAGGAGTACTTTTCGTGAGTAGTGACACCGACCCGAAAAAAGTAAAAAAGCAATCGATATCACGTCGTTTCGTTACCATTAACGAACCTGAAACGACAAAGGTCCGACGATATTTTCATTTTTTATACGGTCGGAAAAGAGTTTAAAGACGACCGCCTCTTATTTTACTTTTAACGAGTCAAGAGGAACAACCCGACAATCTTTTCATGTTTAGCGAGTCAGAAAAGAGCTGAAAGATGACTCCATAGTGACTTTTTCGTGTATTTACCGAGTCCGAAAAAGTATAAAATACAACTCGTTTCACCATCAAAGCTGCGTAAAAGACCTGTTGCTGCACAAGAAGCAAGCATAAAATCCATTCTCGACCAAAAATATATTAAAATATTCAAAAATGACCTTTTTAAACCTAAAAATAAGTCAAAAAGTCTATAAATATGGTGAAAATGTAAAAAATGAAATTACTTTTACTTTTTACCTCTTGAGAAGTAGGAGTGGTCTGTTTGGGGAGCAAACTTCAGGTGGTGATTACAGCCAATCCGTGCAACCATTCGAGATTCCGTCGGCTCTAGGTAAGAGGCACTTCCCTTAGCTCCATTTCCATACCTTTCTTTATGCATTTGGTCCTTGATTGAGCCTCTGCAAGGAGGAATTCAAATTTTAGGGCTTTGCAGCATTAGCGCGGGTATCCGGCATGGACCCGCGCTAATGGGGTAATTTGCCCAAAGGGGTCGCACGTCTGTTTTAAAAATAGTCGCGCTAACCGCGCAACCCAATTTTTTGATAGAATTTCCCATTGCATTCGAATTTTTCTCGGTTTATAGATTTACCAAGGTTTTAATAATGATTTATTTATCCTTGTGGGCGCAGGAAGCAAACAAAAATGGTGGTGGAATGGAAAGAACGTGAACATGATGCCGTGGACGCCTTGGCCATCGAGGATGCGGGATGCATGAATGCTTTGAGGGATTGTGGCCTCAAGAAGTTCTTCCTCACATCATATATGCGATCTCAACCTGAGTTACTACAGTTCATAATTGATGCTTGGGATGTGGATGACCAAGTATTTCGTCTACGGGGCCAGACCTTAGAGCTGGAGGTATCTGATGTATACTTCATTACTGGGCTGTCACGGAGAGGGGCGATTCCCATTTTGACTGGAAGTAGACCTTCCGGAGAGAAGGTAGGTGAAGTGAAGGCCCGAGTGTGTCCAGAGGCACAATTTGGGAGAAACAGTGCCAAGGTGGCTATCAATACCATCCAGGACTTGACTCTCAAGGCGATATTATTCACCATCACACGTGCAGCTGGGGTATAAGTGCCCCATGAGGCGAGCAAGAATCATCTGCTACTAGCGACAAAATTCCTTAGCCCCACCATCTTTGATTGGGCTACAGCGGTGACTACCAACATCAAAAGGTAGCTCACAAATTGTAAGCGTGCAGGAGTGAAACAGTTCGCGTATGGTTCGATCGTGGTGTCATTCTTCTTGGAACGGTTACCACTTTTCCAGATCCAGGGAGCTGTAGTGGTTGATCCATTGCCATGAGAGCCTAGGATGGCTCACTGGGCAACATTGATGCCCAGAGGAGGAGGGGGCCAGGAGATGTCTTGGCGGCCCGAATTCTTCATATGGATTCGTCGTCAGCTGATCGTGGTAGAGGATTGGCCATACACGGGGACCAATTTCATGGGGGACCCAAACCTCCCACTACCAGAGGGAGAGGAATGGGAGGAGGAGTTAGGTATGAACTCCTTGTTTTTGATATTTTATGTATTTTCATTTTTTTTTTCTTTTTAGTACATGCCTATTCTGATGACGGCTGTATGTATATGCAGATGTTGGCCCAGAGCGACCAGCCAGCTTGTCTCCTATAGCGCGGAGGGGCCAACCCGTAGCTGACCCTCAGGCAGGGGGTACCGTGGGGGAAGAGCTGATACAGAATCTCGAGGGACTCACCCAAGGGATTCCGGGTTATGCTAGATTGGCAGACGTGCATTTTGCATATCAGAGGCACACAGTGGGGGTGCCGACTCGCGTTCATCGCCTGTTGAGACGATTGGTGCACGCGGTGACGTGCTATCATGAGCACCACCGCGATTAGACTCCTAGGCTTTACTTTCTGCATATTTTTTTTTGAGAGACATGTGTCTCAAATGTACAGAGAACACAGACTCTATATAGACATGTACACTTATTTTTTGAGCGCCTCGGTGTGCCACACGATATATATATATACATACATGTTGTTATGGTTTATTGTATTTTATGCTTCTTGTATTATGTTGATTCACATATTATGCAAATGTCTGTCCAATACATAGTTAGCTAATGCATCAGTTACCGTATTAAGTCGTCTTGGAATATGCTGATAAGTAATGAAATAAAAATCCCTTTCTAATAACTTAACACGTAAATACAACCTTAAAATGCGATGATCTCTGACGGAATAACGTCCGTTGAGCTGGTGGACTACAAGTTGAGAATCCAAGTTTACAACCAATGTGCGAATGCCGAGGTTAATTGCCTTAGCTAACAATTCAATCACAACACTATATTCAGTGACATTGTTCGTCGTACAACCCAGACACACTCCTTGAATATCTACTAACTCACCATGAGGATCGTAGATCACCCATGCCGCAGATGACAAGTTGCGAATACTGCGGGAAGCACCATTAGCGAAACCAACGTAAGGTGATCCAGGCATCTGTTCAAGAAGCAAAAGACACAATAAGTGGTAATCATGCCGATATACCTACAAAACTAAACAAACACGCACACACAACACACTGTTGAAAGCATACGTATGTACAAAAAGGGAGAGTGCCTAGACTCATGCGTAATATTTCTTGAGATAAAGCCCATTTCGGGGCTTGTCCAGGGGATTACCTTCATAATCTATAAGCTCATAGACACCTTTTTGTAAAAATCTTTTCACAATATAGGGCCCATGCCACATAGGCTCGAGTTTTCCTGCCCCCAGCTTATCGTTAGCTTGATCATAGAGTAGTACTAGATCTCCCTCGATGAAAGAGCGGGGGTTAACAACGTTATCGAAGTGAATTTTCACTCGCTTCTTCTAAGCTTCAATAGCTAGGGAGGCTAGATGACGAGTCTCATCCAGCCATTCTAAGTAAAGAAGTCACTCTTCTACGGGGGTAGTATCAGGGAGTAACTCGACGGCTAACTTCAGTGAAGGAATCTCACACTCAATGGGAAGGGTCGCCTCCAGTCCGTAAACTAACTGAAAAGGAGTGAAACCGGTGGCGTCCTTCATGGAGGTACGGTAGGCCCACAAAGCGAAGAACAACATCAGATGCCAACTGGACTTATGCATGCCAACAGTTCTTTGAAGCATCGTGACCAAAACCTTGTTCACGGCTTCCACTTGACCGTTTGCCTGAGGATAGTACGGGGACGAACTATCATGCCTAAGGCCTAGCTGGGTTGTTAACTCGTTCATCATATGATTATGCAAATGTTTTCCGTGATTAGTGATGATGGCTTGTGGTACTCCGAACTGCGAAATAACATGATTAAACAAGAACTGCGCCACGGTGTGACCGTCTTCTGACAATGTAGGCATCGCCTCGGCCCATTTCGTAAAATAATCTATAGCAACGATGATGTATCCATGCCCCCCGGTCGAGAGAGGGTCATAGGTCACATAATCGATGCCCCATTTGGCAAAGGGGTCAACGGTTACAACGGGGTGCAGCGGAGCAGGGGGTGCACGCATCTTCCGTTGGTAAATCTGGCATTCATGACAGGAACAGACAGCAAGAATGCAATCCTTGAAAATGGAGGGCCAGAAATAACTAGCACGGAGGATTTTCTGTGCAGTGGCATATCCAGACATGTGACCACCACAAGCACCAGAGTGGCAGTCATTCAAAACTCTCTCTGCTTCTTCGAAGGTCAAGCATCGGCGAAGAACAGAATCAACACTGAGACGGTACAGGGTGTCCCCAACGATGCGATATGGTTGGGCTTGATGTCGAATCCGTCGACGAGCGTCCTTAGAGGTCTCGGGACGGAAAGAGGATGTCTGCAAGTAGACAATAATGTCTCCGTACCAAGGATCGAGGGTGCTGATAAGGAAGAGAGTTTCGTCTGGAATAGAATCCTCTATCTGAGAGGAGGCAGTAGCGGATCGAAAAGAACACAACAGCTCTGCGAAGACAAGTGATTTCTTAGACTTGGAAGCAATAAATTCCAAGTCAAACTCTTGGAGGATGACTATCCACTTCGAGCATTTGCCCCCCAGCAATTGTCGTGACAGAATATAAGTCATGGGGTTGCAATCGGAGATCACCGTCGTAGTACGCAACAAGATATAGTGACGGAATCGTTGAACAGCGCAAACAACAGCGAGGGCCAACTTCTCAACATAAGCATATCGAGTTTCCATATCTAACACGTTGCGACTAAGGTAGTAAATAACATGTTCGATGCCATTGTCGTCATCTTGTACCAGAACCATACCGATGGTTGTGTCAGCAGCGGCCAGGTATAACGTATAATCACGATGATAATTTGGAGGCCGCAACAAAGGGGCAGAAACTAGAAGAGTTTTGAGACGTGCAAAAGACTCCTCAGCTATGGCATCCCATCGAAATGGGGTGTCATGCTTAAGTAACCGTGTGAAACCCTTTGCCACTTCAGCATAGTTTGGGATAAATCGTCGTAAGAAATTAGCTTTACCCTGCAAACTCTGCAGTTGCCGCAAAGAAGCAGGGGGAGGAAGATTCAAAATGGCCTCGACTTTAAGGGGATCCAAGCGGATGCCCTCTCGGGAGATGATAAACCCGAGAAGCCGGCCAGATTCGACGTAGAAGACACATTTATGCGGGTGTTGATGCCTCGAAAATCGCTGCAACAACATTGGGGGATAACCACCCGGTCCAGACCTTAAAAGCAGCTCCTTTTCCGTTTGGTGTGGTGGCTCCGACTGTTCATCTAGGTCCAGTTACCTTCTCCCTATTGCTATTGGTTTATGATATGTCTTTCACTACCAATAGACAGGGACATCGGATCACTTCTCCTTGCTGATCAGGCAAGAGAGTGACCCTTAAGCTGATTTGGGTTTAGCCAGGCCACAACTAAAGTTTTGCCTCTTTGAGGAGAGGACTTAACAGAATGTATAATTTATTCTAAATGTAAGTTTATTCTATGATGCAAGCAAAAGAAACTAATCTAAATCCTATCTTAATTAGGCAGATATAGATCTAACCCAACTAAGAGCAAGATAATCAAAGTATTGGGATTTAAATATATCTTGTTTATAATGAATATCAAGTTAATGAAGTAGTTCAATTAACCGATATTATGGTTACCAAAACACATTCTATTGAGACCTTAAAACTTGAAAATAATAAACCAACAACATTCAGGAAGTAGTTCACAAAATGATATTGATTATCAAATCAATAAATCCAATAATTGAATAATGATATGTGGAAATAGTTCACAACACATTATTATTCAATGAATCAGTTTCATAAGACAGATTTCAGAGTAAGTAGTTACTCCAAAATGAGAAATTAATCCATAAAAGACAGAGATACATAATAACAAGATAGAGACAAATTACCCATATTGAAAATAGTGCACAAACATGAATAAAATGACACATTCATATCACCATAAAATTAAAACTGATATTTGAAACAGTAGTATTAGAAATACCAATTTATTGCATCCATTTCTCTGTTCTTGGTCTCCAACAACCCTTTACATTGCTTGAACTTCTGCCTTCAAAACTAGAGCCACAATAGTGCAAGCTTTGTTCTTCATGCATAATTCAATATACAAAGGGAAAATCCTCAATAATCCCCAGATCTGAGATTTTTCACTCCTCCCTCCTACAAATCTAAATTCCAATTACAATAGTGCTTTTAGAAGCCTAAAATTGCAGAGGAGAGCAGCCCCTTTTACATTTTGCAATCTGTTATTTATAATATTTGTGAAGGAATTTTTTGGAGAGGAGAGTTTGTTGAAGAGAAATCTGCCAAATATAATTTTACTTGCTCATAATTCTGATCTTCCATTGCTGGAGCATTCTCATTGCTTGAAATCCTTTTCTCCATATCTTTTCCACTGTTTTCCTGCAAAAGAAATCAAAATAAATTAAAATGCAATCAAAATAT